>CM062820.1:1189070077-1189342035 GCA_031772625.1 Pinus tabuliformis | reverse complement strand
GCTTGCATGCCTCAATGGCAAGTTTCTCACTTCCCGCGACAGGTTTACATCAATGGCCTTCGACCGAAGATTGTGCGTGGTGTTCGACAGCATATCCTATATTCACACCACGTACATTGTACTGTAGTACCTTGAGGGTCATTATCATTATCGGTGATTCCTCTTGCGCCTCTTAACAGCTTACATCATTGGATGGTAATCAGGCGATGTCTTTCCATGTTCGAGTTTAGGACATCTTTTCACATGGATCGACTTGTACATCGGGCGAAGATTGAACGAGTTTGAAGACCCTGGATCTAGTTTCATCCATTCGGGCTACGATATATTCAAGAAAATAAAGACATCAAATGTACTCCATAGCTGCACAGATGATCATCCAAGCTAAAGGATGATGGCTCTACCAAAATCATCAGTCTGCCACACAGAGGGTTGTCTGACCTATGTACATGAAAATAAATTTATAAAGCTGAGCATGGGAATGCCCGCCTCAGCTAGATCATGAAAATAATATGAAGATAATGTATTGTATTGTATTTTATACAGGTCACCTTCCAGTTCGAAAAACCTTGGATCCTCATGATAAAGCATTTCACCCGACATCAGAGGATATACGACCTCATGCTTTAGGGGGCAACTGTTATAAACATATTTGGGCACTACAACCCCAATCACATATGTCAATAAACCAAGGGCTCTCAAACCCATAAAAGTGTTGTTTCAAACCCTAAATGATCAAGGTCACCTGATTACATCATTTCCCAGAAGTTCTCCCTAAAAAACTACTTAGAACTGGTCAAAACTGTACCATACAAACTGCTCAGTGCTAAGGGTGAGATGCATCTCACATGTTACACACAAGGGGTGTGATGCATACTGAAAAGCCCTTTTGTAGGGTGCGATGGGCGAGAGTAAACAAATGGCAGAGGCAGTTTGGTAAGTGGAAACTCAGAGAACCTTCTAGAAACTGCTCATATGACACTTGCCTCTCTGAATTCGCCTAGGGATGAGTAAGAGATCATGAAATCTCCAAGTGAAACCAAGAACTGTCAGTGAAATGACACTAATCAAAAACCCAGAAGCTGACTCACCCCTCTACAAATATCTATATATGGATCCCTCATCCCAGAGATCCAGAGGCTGGAATTTTGTAATTTGTAAGGAAGTGAATTTGGTTTCTCTTTGAGACATTGTATTGTTGGGTTACCTTGATTTTCATGAGGTGAAGAGATTTCATGCTGGGAGGATGATGCTAGATCAGATAGTTAGGTTGTAATCCTCTCTTCTACTTCTATCAATAAATTTTTTTGAGTTTTCCTCCATATACTTGTGCACTTGTAAATCTTGTATTTGTGAATGCAATTGTATGGTTAATGTACATCTGATTCTACATTGTTTATGGCATTATATATCTCTATGCTTTGATGGTATTTTGCTGCTTTGCCTCTACAGGTGTTCTTTGAAGCGGGAAAAGTGAGAAAGGAGTGGCGAAGCTATATCAAAGGAGAGAGGAAACAAGCAAGGAGCCAAGTGAAAGATTAAGGTTGGTGCTCTCCACTTCTCTCTTATCTATAATCCATAAAGGAGAACACAAGTTGCTTTGAATTGTTTGTTTCTAAGATATCTACCCGTCTTAGTGAGACTAGTAGATCAAATAGTGACACTAGTTTTCCCGGAAACAAAAAGTAACTTTGGCAGCCCAGGAGTTGCAGCATTCTTGTTGCAATACTGGCACTCACCACTTTTTGGCTCCGTTTTCGAGGAAGCGTCAAAGTATTCTGTGATTACTACTATCTTCTATTTCCTATTAAACATTCTGCTAATAGTTTATTTCAGCAAAAGTAGACCAGTCATTTCTTTCCCTTCAGTTCTACATTTCTTTGCTTTCCTTTTCAATTCTACAATTTCCATTTCAGCAAAAGAAGATTAGTCATTTCCTTTCTTTCAGTTCTGCATTTCCTTGCTTTCCTTTTCAATTCTGCAAATTTCCATTCAGCAAGTTCATTTCAACTAGTTGCAATTCATTTTGTTCAATCACAATTTCATTTTTTGCAGGTACTATTAGTGTGGGGAAAAGAAAAAACCAACCAAAAAGATTTCCTTTCATGCCTTGTACAAATAGAGATATCTTAGGAAAAAAATTTCCCAACGCCCCCACTGCTTCGCATAGCCAACCTTCTCTCTTCTTCGGTGGCTGCGATCAAGAAGAACCCTTAGGTGAACCTCCAAACATATTTGAAGAGCTTATAGGGGAAGAAGAAGAAGAAAACATTCCTCTGGAGCCAATGGCTAAAAACAGAAATGCTAGGGGAAATGGAGAAAGAATAGAGGGTACCTTTCCCATTTGGGAGACCAATGGGGACACCAAAATGAAAAATATAAGCCCTTCTGCCCTTCCTCACTTCCATGGCTTGACTACAGAAGATCCTGACACCTTCTTGTTTGAGTTCACCATCATTTGTCAAAATTATGACTATGTAGAGGATGAGAAAAAGTTGAAATTGTTCCCTTCTACTCTCAAGGACATAGCATTGTGCTGGTTCATGGGGTTACCTGGCAATAGCATCACAACTTGGGCTCAGATGCAGCAAGCCTTTAAAAACAAGTATCGGGACTATTGTAGGACAAAATATACTAAAGAAGAAATCTTCCGAATGACCGTGGGAAGTGATGAGACCCTGCAAGACTATGAAGAGAGGTTCCAACTTAATTACAAAAGGGTCAGGTGTACACTTGACCCTGAGTCTTTGAAGTTGGTCTCCTACTCGGGGATTCAGGAAGACCTTTTAGACACCCTCCATCTACTGGTCAGGGGAGACACTACCAACTATCCTATGAGGACATAAAGACTGTTTAGAAACCATTCTAGAGCAGCCAAAAAGAAAGGTAGGGGGAGTCAACCCATAGCTAGTGCTTCTTCCAACTCATCCATTAAAGGTGAAATTGGGAGCATGCTGGAAGATTTCAAGAGTGAGATGTTGCATAATTTTTCCATGAAAATGGATACTTTACATATCAAAAGAAAGCAATAGGAAGGAGAGAGGGCTCTGGCCATTTTTTACCCTAGATGCACCAGGAGGCATCCTAGGAATGAGTGCCCATTGAACTCTATAGAGGTTTGTTTAGTCTGTGAAGAAAATCATTCTACAGATAAGTGCCCTTCCTTGCCTGGTCTTAAAGCTGTATACCAAGGGGCCGAAGGAGCCACAGAACAGATCTATTACATAAACCAAAGGATGCCACATGGACCTAGACCATACCAGCAGGGGATGTAAGGGTCAGGCATACTACCACCCCAACCAAGTCACCCCCATACCTTCTTTGGGCCCCCTTCTCATCTGTTCCACACCTCATCCTTGGTCCTTCACATCTGAATATCATGCCCAACCAGCCACTCATTCATTTCAACCCTATGCTCAACCACAACCTTAGTGGAATGCATCTCATCAGGGGGGGAGGCCCCAATATAACTCTCCTCCCGCTCTTCTGCCTCCGCCACCTGCCCAACCACAAATGTTACCTTCTGCTCCACCAAGGAAACCCCAAATGCCTGCCCAGCCAAATCTGAACCCGAACAACAGACAGGCTCAGCAAGTATATAGTGGGGAACCATCATGCCCACCTTATGTGGTGGAGATTCAAGAAATCAACTTGCGATCTGGGAAAGTTCTCCCAGATAGCCAGCCTCCACCCATGGAGGTTGAGGAAGATAAAGAGGAAAGCGAACCTAAAGCAACTCCACCCTTTCCTAAGATACTATCCATGAAAATCCAGCCTACCCCAGAAGAGACTGGACTCTTGGGAGAATTGAAACATTTATGTGTGAATATGCCACTTCTCCAAGCCATAAAAGATGTACCTATCTACAATAGGTTGATCAAAGAGAAGTGCTTTAAGCATCCAGGAAGGTGCAAGAGAGATGCCCCAACCATTAATGTCATAGGACAACTATCCAACTTGATGTTGGGATAGATAATCTGTCTGAAGTATCTGGATCCTAGAAGCCCAATAGTTGATGTCCACATCAATGCCACAATGGTCCCACATACCTTGATTGATCTAGGAGCTGCCATTAATGTAATGAAAAAGGACACAATGCTCAAACTTAAACTCCAATGCTCCTTGAGGAAGACCATGACAGTGCTGCAGCTAGCAGACTGCTCCACCATGGCCCCTGAGGGGATTGTGGAAGATGTGATGGTCTTCGTTGATTCTTGGGAGTACCCTGCTGATTTCCTAGTTCTCCAGCCAAAGGCAAAGCTCACTGGGTATCCTCTTATTCTGGGAAGACCCTGGTTGGCTACAACTGATGCCTACATCAGCTGCCGAGCTGGGAACATGATCATCAAGAACGGGCATATTTCCAAGCAGTTGACCCTTATCCTCCTACACAACTCTTGATATAACATGATCTACCTCTTTGGTTGGAGGAGGAGGATGACGATGAAGTTTATTCTACACCGCTTTGTGCATTGGAAATCGCCAAGGGAGGAAAACTGCAAGATGAGGATGATATGATTGAAAATTTGATTCAGAATCCACCTCCCAGTGTATCACCATTAGAAGACATAGTAAGAGAAACCCAAAACAACCCCTCAACTGATCTCTGTGTGGCCAACCCTACTTCTCTCCATGTAAAAAATATAGAGTTCAGCCCAGAAAGAACATTGAAATCAATACATCCCTATCTCCTTCTGAGGAGAAGGAGTTATGCAGCCTACTGAGAAAACATCTAGATGCCTTCACTTGGAGTTATAAGGAGATGAAGGGAGTGCACCCTTAAGTATGTACTCATCATATATACATCAAGGAAGATTTCAAACCAGTCAGGCAACCTCAAAGGAGGATGAACCTAGCACTTAACGATATTGTTAAGGAAGAACTGCAGAAACTGCTTGATGCAAGATTCATCTATCCCATTTCTGACAGTGAATGGGTCTCTCCTTTGGTGCTAGTGCCAAAGAAAAATGGTAATTGAAGAATCTATGTTGACTATTGAGAATTGAACAAAGCCACTAAAAAGGACCACTTTCCTTTACCTTTCATAGATCAAGTGTTAGACGATCTATAAGGGAAAAAGTTTTTCTCTTTCCTAGATGGGTTTAGTGGGTTCAATCAGATTCAAATCAGGCGGAAGACCAAGATAAGACCACTTTCACTTGTCCTTGGGGCACCTTTGCATATCAGGTCCTTCCTTTTGGTTTGTGCAACGCTCCAACCACTTTCCAAAGAGCGATATTGAGTATATTTTCCGAACTGGTTCATGATGTAGTAGAAATATACATGGATGATTTTACTCCTTATGGCTCTGACTTTTAGGAAGCTTTATCTAACCTAGGGAAAGTTCTAGATAAGTATATTGAGATAAACCTATCCCTCAGTCCAGAAAAATGTGAATTCTTGATGACTGAAGGGACCATTCTAGGTCATGCAATATCTCAGTAAGGACTGCAAGTGGACCCCAACAAAATTACCATCATCCAAAGGGTCCCACCTCCTCAAAAGGTGAGAGATGTTAGAAGCTTCTTAGGCTTAGCTGGATATTATAGAAGATTCAATTAAGACTTCAGTAAGATAGCCTCTCCTTTGTTTAGCCTCCTAGGCAAAGATGTTGAGTTCATATGGTCAGAAAACTATCAAGAAGCCCTAGATACCTTAAAGAGCAAGCTTGTGACTGCCCCAATTTTGAGAGGCCCAAATTGGGCCCTACCATTTCACATTCACACATATGCTTCGAACAAAGTGATAGGAGTAGCCTTAGGACAAGTTGATGAAAATTTACCCTATGCCATATACTTTATAAGCAAAAACTTGTCAAAGACAGAGTTAAACTATACAGTGACCGAGAAGGAACTCCTAGCTATCGTGCATTCCTTAAACAAATTCAGAAATCATATCACGGGCTATGAAACCTTTGTGCACACTGATCATGCTGCAATTAGATATTTAATTAACAAACCAGATGTAAATTCTTACATTATTAGATGGTTGCTTACTACAGCAGTTTGATTTGACAATTATTGATAAGCTTGGTAAAGAGAATGTTGTTGTTGACTTTTTGTCTATAGTGAATTTGCCTATAGGTGAAGAAGGAATGGTGGATGACCAAATGCTGGATGAACACCTATTTTCGATATCAGTACTATCTCCATGGTTTGCTAATACAAAAAACTACTTGGTTTCAACACAGTTCCCACCACACCTGTCCTCAAAAGAGAAAAGCAAGATAGTAAGGAAAAGCGCCCCTTTCACCTGGACTGGGGTCAATCTCTTCAAACTTGGCCCAGATCAGATCTTGAGAAGATGTGTTAGGGAGGAGGAAGTCTTTGACATCCTCTTGACCTGTCATGATGGGCTTTGTGGAGGTCATTTTGCAGAAAAAAGAACTGCCTTCAAGATATTGCAAGAAGGCTACTAATGGCCCACTCTTCATCAGGATGTGAGGAGATACACGAGCCAGTGTGATCAGTGTTAGAGGATGGGGAAACCCACTCCAAAGGATGAAATGCCAATGCAACCTCAAGTGACCTTTGAGCCATTTGAGAAGTGGGGCGTGGACTTTGTGGGACCTATCAAGCCCCCTTCCAAGCAGAAGCAGTACATCATTGTGTGCAATGACTACTTGACAAAGTGGGTAGAGGCAAAAGCAATCAAAGTAGCAACAGAAGAAAAAGTAGTTGAGTTTTTGAGACAAAACATATTCTACAAGTTTGGGTATCCGAGAGAGTTGGTCACAGACCAAGGTAGTCATTTCACTTCTAGCTTGATTGAAGACCTGCTCACACATAATAAGATTAAGCACAGGACTTCCACCCCTTACCATACACAAGCCAATGGGCAAGTGGAGGTCACTAACAGAGCTTTGGAAGGGATCCTAAACAAGGTAGTGAGCAGCAACAAAAAAGACTCGGCGGACAGATTAGTTGAGGCCACTTGGGCCTACAACACAACATGGAAGACCACCACCGGGTTCACACACTATGAACTGATCTATGGGAAGAAGGCTTTGTTGTCAATAGAGTTTGAATTCAATACCCTAAGGATGGCAACTCAGCTGGACATAGACCTCAGCCATGCGCTGAAGGAAAGATTACTTCAGCTCAATGGATTGGATGAACACAGATTGTAGGCCCTTCTCCATACAGAGCTAGTTCAGCTTCAGAGAAATATATGGCATGACAAAAATATCAAGGAGAAGCAACTCTAAGAGGGATATTGGGCACTATTCTATGATTCAAGATACAAATATTTCAAAAGCAAACTGAGGACAAGATGGCTTGAACCCTACACTGTGGAGAAATGCAATGACAATGGTTCAGTTCTGATCAAAACCATTGATGATGAAGCCATCCCCATGCTTGTTAATGGACATCAGTTGAAAGTCTACAAGAAACCCCTCTCCAAGCAAGAGTTCATGGAAGATTTGAATAAAACAACGATGGTAGTGGAGCATGTTTTAGCTTCCACTTCACCCACTCACTGAAGAAAAATAAAAAGGAAAATAAAAAAATAAGGACTCAAATTGAAAATCTCCATGAGGCGCTTGAGTCCCATCATTGGGTTGAAAGCCTCTTCTGAGGTGGCCTAGTGATGTCAAAAAAAAAAGGAAAACGAATAAGATCCTGTTGTGCACTACAACAACCCCCCATTTCATATTATTTTTATTCTCAAAACTATAATATGAAATGGGTCCCTTTTTATTTTAATTGGTATCAACTTAGTATTATTCAAAAGGGTCCGAAAACAAAATGAAAACATTATAAAACCTTTTTGATAAACCAATTATTTGGTCTTATAATATATAAATGATTAATCTTTTATCATTGTGATAAAGAGATCGCATGTCGCAATGACAAAGGAGGCATAACTTAAAGACCCATTGGTTTTCCCGACGCAACAACACGCAAAAGGCTATTGGATATCGGCAATATCGAGTTATCATAACAAACGTCCCTTTCACTCCGATGCAATGCGATAAAGTCCCTTTCGCTCCGATGCGATGCGATATCGCTATCGGCGATCGGGGATGTACCATGCATGCTTTTGAAAATGCTCAGTTAATACTCCCGATGCGATGCGATATCGCTATTGGCAATCGGGGATTCCAAAAGGAACCAATATAATGATTTTAGTTTTCCCCGACGGCTAATTGTGATAAAGCTAAAAGCGCGAATTTCAAAGAATTGTTAAAGCAGGGATATTACGATTAATTCGTATTAAAGGCCTTATATTCCCAACAACGATTCACCTGCGCTCAACCGCCAAAACATCCAAGGCACGCTTAAACAAATCATTCGGCCAATAAACGATATGATGGGCATTTAAAGGGTTGGCAGGTTTTAACGGCCATTTAATGAAATAGTAAGTCTAAAAATCTTTTCACAGATTGTATCCATGGCCACTTTAAGTTAATCCTTCACCGTGCATTGATCAATATATCTCTCTCATATTTGGTTTGCGCTACCAATTTTCTGTGTTACGTTCATTTTCACTCCTGTGCAGAACTCTTCCGAAGCAATAGATTCGAGCAAAATGGGGAAGAAGTCTAAGAAAACTGCAAATCGCTTCCGCTTCGCAGCCTCAGGACAACTCATCGCTGATCCAGGAACTAAAAGAAAAGGATTGATATCCGACACTACATGTCTAGGACTTGGCAAAACTACTTAGCAAAGTACCTATAATTTGATTGAAGCCGAAGAACCTGAGGTGACAGCAGTACAAGCCATAGTAGATACCACTCGAAAATCTGATGCTACTCTAAAGGATTTAGCCGACTCTTTCCTTCATCGGATAGCAGCTCGGGAACAAATTCTCCCATATACGGATGTAATGAGGTGGGCAATTGAGGAAATCCCAATCACAAACAGAACCTTTTGCACCAGAGATGGGAGAATCTTCGATTCATTTCAATCTAATGATTTAAGGAAAATGTATCATTTGCCTGTACCAAAGAAGAAGTACAACAAGGCATTTCTGGAGAAATTCCAAGATGAGAACGAAATTGAATCCAAACCCATTCGGGATTGGAGGCAAAATCCGGCAAAACACAAGCATGAGTCTTCGGGTAAGTACTCTGTTGATTCTCTATGTTCTCCTTATTGTTATGCTGGGATAATGATGTGTAGGTTGTGGGGGTTGCATGATTCCGCTAATTTCACTATAGAAATGGTTCCTTTGATGGAAGCGACATGTAATAGTGAAATAATGGATTGGGCAACTATACTGTCAGATAAGCTAGCAACAGCAGTTCTTGATTTTAGAAGCAAAACCCGCGTCACTGAAAGGCTTATTCCCCCATTCTACTACAGTGCTTATATCCTGGACACCCTGTGTTTTAATTCTAAATTTCCCATGCTTGGATGGAGGTGGACTTCACAAGACCCCATGCCCATTCACATATACCATCATAAGTTGTGGAAAACTTACTATAAACACCATTTATACCAAGTCTACAATGGCTTTATGTTACCCATTCATTACTCTATTTTTGATAAACCTGCTCCTAAGATTTCCTACCAAGCAGGGGTCGATTTGACATCCATAGGAAGATGGTTCGGAGAGGAAAAATTTACTTATATAAGAATTTTCGGCAGCCAAGCCAAACCTCATGTCCTTCCTTTGTACATACCCGATAAACTGTTGGCTAGGGAGATAGCCTATCAGATTATGTCCGAAGGAGTTACACAAACTCTAAAGAAAAATAAGAAGCAGGTTTGGCCCTCTTTTCCTCTGAGATGTGGTGTCTACACTTTGCATGATTTTAAACATGCAGAGAAAGAAGTTGAAAAGATGAAGGCATTAACTCTAGCAACTCTCCCTAATAGGCGATTTGATCCAAACAAAATCGCCTATAATTCACTTGAACAGGCCAAATTGACAAAGTTTGATCATAAAGAAGATAAGTTCAATGACCTGTTCTCCTCAGCTGAGTCAATGTCCCAAGTTAAATCGCTGGCCAGAATGGAATACAAAGATGACGGGTTAGTTGAATTCAACAGACTTAGAGAACAGAGGTTGCAAACTCTACCTCTAGATCTGTTAGCAACAACCCCAACGACAGAATCAAGCGAGCCTGAGCAGTGACTCACTAAGGAACCTCCTGTTACATCAAAAGAACAGGAGGAAGTGCATATGGAAAAACAAGAGGAAACCCAGATGAAAGAGCAGGAACAGAGCGGCATAGAGGTGAATGTAGATACTCAAATTGACCCAAAATTGCTCCAGGAATGGCAGCAATTCGACTCAACTATCAGCAATCTTGAGTGCTCTAAAGAAGCCAAGACATCAAAAGCGGCTGATACACAGGAGACAACTTCAAAACAGGTTCCAAGTGGAACCAGCGGCCTACCCAGTTCAAAAGAAGTAGAGATAATCCCAAAGGATCCCCCCGATTAGATTATTTTGCAAATAGAAGAAATTCCTCCCTTAGATGTCTTCTATAGCCCAAGGCAAAAGGCTGTGGTAAAACGACAGAGGAAGAGGAGAAGGATTGATCAACCTTCCCTATTCCCAAAACAAACAGTGACGGGCAACGTGGTTTGGAAAGAGGAATTTGACCCCTTTGATGACCTAACAAAACTATCACAATATGTTGGAGCCTATTTGGCAGCGACAATAGACAAGGCACCAGAGGTGAGTAATTTATTAAAAACAAAAGACCAGGAGATCTTTTCACTACAAACACAACTATCGGAGGCACAGCAGAAGGCGGAGCAAGCAGAATGGCAATATTTTACACAACAGCAAATAAATAATCAATTGACTAAACAATTGCAGGAAGAGAAACAGAGGATTGATTACAGTGCAGTCCAAAAGCAGAAAGAGCTGTCCGAGGTATTGGCATAGCTAAAAGCAGCAAATGAACAAATGTTGAAGTCAAAAGATGAGCAAATTGCTCAACTATCAGCCCAGCTAGAGAAAACAAAGAATCTTCCACAACTAGTTGAATTCAGAGCAGAGGCATTACAGATAAACAAGGCATTGATAACACAGATAAAGCTTTTATGTCAACAAATCGCCCAGGCGGAACCGTTATGCGGTTTGATGACATCAATAAGTGAAAAATCGGAAAAAGCTAGAACAGACTTGGATCAAGCTGTTGAAACATTAACTAATTTTCTTGAGTGGCAAAATACCGATCAGGGACAGGCGGCTAATTTACCAAAGATTTTAGAATCACATAAGGAGATATTATTTACAGAATGGCAGTCCCAATTAATGAAAGCAGAGAGAGCAATTTCAAGATGCAAATCAACCACAAGTAATTTGGTTGAATTGGTTAATAATACTCTCTACTTGTCTAACATGATTTCTCAATGTACTCCAGGTAAATTGACAGCGGCTAAAACATTGGAGCAGTCATGTTATCTGGAACTAGAGAAAAATGGGAGATTAATCACAGGAATTAACAGTTTGACATGGGACACCTATTGGTTCTTCTTAGTCAAACCATACAGCCAGAGAGCCACCCTCAAATGCCTTACAGATGCAATTGGGTATATCATTCCCGATATACAGGATGCCACCTATGCTGCCCAACTCAATTCTCGCCTCAATAGACCACCCGAAGTGGAGCCAATGCTTGCGATATGCCAGCTCAGGTTTAAAGGAAAACAGCCTAAATGATGATTCATGCCACCGACTGCCAGATTGCTGTGAAAGAGATATTCAGAATCAATTGATACCAATTAAGTAGGATTTCAATTTCATAGGTAGTTAGCTTAATTAAGTATTTATAGACCCTTTCATGTATTTGGAAAGGGTCATAAGTTTTGTATATGACTTAAAGCCTGAAGTTGCACTACTGTACTTCAGGCGTATTCTTTTATAAAACTGGACCAATCATTCTGATTTTGACAAAGAAGCTTTTATGCGAATGTGCACTACTGTCTTTGTTTGAAAGTATTTCTGAGTCTGAAGAAGAATTTCAAATAGCGATTGATATTGGGAGTGATTAGCAGCTCATATGGTACTATTATCTATGTCTGAGTCCATTCTTTTTATATGAATTTTCATTTGATCACTTTTGCTATTATCGGATATATGCATGTGTTTTAAACAACATTCTTTATTCCTTCCACTATTGGATGTTTACAGTATGCTTTCCTTTTGATCATATATGTATCAATAATATAAATGATAAGTGTAGCAATATTGTGTTAATCACTTTGTTTAACTATTTAAACAAAGTGATCCTTGAATGAATAAATGTCTGTTTATTAGATAGAGTCATCTATATGTCTGTCAATAGACAAAGATCATCAAGCGCTACATTTCAAAGAACAATAGTTCCCGGGATTAGTAGTAGTTATTTTATTTTGCTGATAGATTAAATTATTCGCCTATCGTTAGATTAGATAATCAATCATTCATCCACCCCTTTTATTCATTTCTGGGAAACTGGTCCCATTATCCCCAGTCGGAGCCACCATTCCAAACGGAAAAGGAGCTATATTAAGGTCCGGACCGGGTGGTTATCCCCCAATGTTGATACAATGATTTTCGGGGCATCAACGGATCCCTGGGTGAAAACCTTCCTTGGAGGCGCCCAGGGCAGGTAGGTAGGGTGAAAACCTCTCTGAGGCACCTTAGTTGTTTTCAAAAAAAAAAATTAATTTCTATTACATTGCAGGTTTGCAGGAGGACTACAAGGAGCAAAAGAAGCTCCCAAAGGAACCCTGGCATTCACACCAACACCCCTCTCACCTTCTCCACACCTTCCTCCATCATATTTGGCATCCCTTTCACCCCACTGAACTTTTTTTTCCCAAAACCATGTTTTCTACAAGAGGCTCCTGTAGGAATTACAGAGAGCCAAAAATGTCTGCAAAAGTGATTGAGGGACCATGAGAGCTTCATGAGGAACTTATCAACCCTCTTACCACCTTCAAGTCTCGTTGCTATCATTTCCAAGCCTGCATCACACCCCCAAGCATTATTTCTTTCCTATCCAAGAAAAACACAGAAAAACAGTATTCCAATAAAAAAAAACAAAAACAAAAAGGGGGAAAAGGCACCAATAACCATACCTAAAGCTTACCTATTTTCCCTCCATCATGCATGACACCTTTGGCATTATTCTCGAGCTCCAAACACAAGGAAAAACTGAATTTTCAAGGGGAGAAGCAGCTACAGGAGATCCTGTAGGAATTCCTGTAGCAGATGATCCCATAGAAGTCCAGCACCAACAACAGAAGAGTGCACCTCTTAAGGTTGGAAAGGCACATGCAACCCAGCTCCAACAAAAGAAGACCCTGCAAAAATCCACAATCACACATTAGTTAGTAGAGACAGCATACATAGAGAAGAATCAAGGCATGCAATAGAGAGAGCCACAACACCTCACAGCGAATACACTCGAATCACAGGTAAGTAACTAAATCACTCCTCTATTTGCATTTGTGTAATTAGGAGTCACAGGAAGGAAACAAGATGGTTGAGCTTGAACGAGGGAAAGGTGGCCAGTTAACTTGGCCACCTTCATCTAGTTGACTCCACTCATCCGAGATGTCACCCACACGTGTGCATAGTCAACTCAAGCAAAGATGTCAAGGACAGGTAGTGGAGAAAGAGTAAACTCTGATGCAATAATGGGGGATGATTACGAGGAGGGCCATGATGAAAAATCAGGTGGGGACCAACGGTCCGAATATGGCCAATGCACACTGTTATAGACATTTTTGTGCCTTACAGATATAAGCATGAAATGTCCATAAACCAAGGGATCCTAAGTCCCTAAAGATGTTGTTCCAGCTCCTAAAGAAACAAGGTCAACAAATGACAGCTTCTCCCAGAAGTTCTCCACCAGAAACTGCTCAAAACTAGTCAAATCAGGATCAATTCAGAGGCTCCACTAGCTGCCTACATTGCAAAGCACCCAAATACACTGGCTAGGTGCATTGCAACGTAGGTGAATGCACTACCAGGGTGCGTTTAGCGGGAAATGACAAATGGCAAGCTCATTCAATGAGGTGGAAAGACAATGGAAGCGTCCAGAATCTTCTCCAATGACACTTGCCTCAATGAATTCGACTAGTGATGAGTAAGAGGCTCTCAGCCTCCAAGTGGAAGCAAGAACTGACAGAGAGAAGCCACAAGTCAAAACATAAGCTGACTCATCCTCTCTGCTTACATCTATATATGGATCCCTCATCCCAGAGATCCTGAGGCTGGAATTTTGTACTTTGCAGAGAATTGCTGTTGGTTTGAGATTGAGATTAGTGCATTGGGTGATTTATGCTTTGTTGGAGGAGAGGAAGGGATTCCTTTGCTGGGAGGTAGATGCTGGATCGGGACTCACTTGGTTGTATCTCCTCTTGGACTTTCTTATCATATCAATAAAACTATTTGAGTTTCTCCTATATGATTGTATATCAATGATGTTTTGTTATATTTGCATGTTTAGCTTAATCTGATCCTAAGCTATTTATGAATGTAAATCTATGTCTTTTGTGTAGTTTCCTCTTCTATGATCTTGTAGGAATTTGGTGAAACTGGGCCAGTAAGAGAGCAGGCAATGGGAAGCGAACAAAGAGGAGAGCGATTGGATCAACAAACTAGCGAAAGACACAGGTTAGTTACATCCTTCCTCTTCGTTTACATTTTATAAAGAAGAATACGAAAATAGTTTTCCTTGTTTGTTGCTAAGGCACTGTCACACCTTAGAGTGGGATAGGGGCATTCTGAATGGATACTTTTCCCAACAACAAATTGGCGACTCCGCTGGGGAGCGTATCTAGTTAGTTTATTTGTGTTTCTATTGTTGTTCTTCTCATAAACTTAGGAGTGGAGAATCGAACTGCATTTGCCATTTACAAATGCAAAGTAGAGATCTGCTACTCTAGTCCATTTACTGGGCCTGTTTATGATCTGAACAGCTGATCCAAAAATGTGCTAATTGCCCTTTGCGATAGCTCTTAGTCCTCCTTTAAATCATCCCTCTAATTGTACCTTATTGATAGCTTTTATCCGGCCAAAAACCGTAGATTAAACTGCAAACCGTGACCCAGAACCCAGAGACAATTCTCGTTTCTGCTTCAGCGCAGACTCTGTGAAGAGGTTCTGCATTTCAACGCAGGTCCCGAGAGGGATACCTGTGCTGCAATTCAGTTTCTCTGTGCAACAGGTGCGTTGATCAGCCTTTGCCCTGTGCAGCTGTGGTTCTCTGCTTCATTTTGCTCAGTTTTATCTCTGATTTTTGCAGCCTGTTATCAGTGTGTGTACCTATCTGAAAACCCCTTTTCTTTGCCTCAATTCCACCTCAGTTGTATTAAATAAACTGTATTTGTTTTTGTGTATTTGTTACATCATTTGCAGTTTCCCATTACAAAAGTAAACTAGTCATACTGTCGCCCTTAGATCTAGACCTGTCGTAAGTGTCATTTTGATCTTAGGAGTAAGTTTGTTTGTTGTTGACAGTTGATTATGCTTTTACTTTTGTCTTTTGGTTTGAATTTGTGAATTTCTAGTGTCGAAACAAGTGTTTACTTCAAAATCATAAAGTGTCGTAATCGTCTTTTTTATTTCGAAAAGGAGCTTGTTTGTGTTTTTCACTTGAAATCGAATTCAAATTTGTACAACAACTTTCTTTTTAGGCATCAATATTAAGAAAGTGAAAACAAATACATGCATATGTGCATTTGCATTTTGACAGTTTTTATGGTTTGATTTAGGAAAAGTGCATTTACAGTGTGCTCTATGCTCTTTGAGAAAAGATTGTGTCTTTCTTTTCCCCTTGTAGCTAGGATTTTCATTGTTGAAAAGAGATAAAAGCTTGCTTATCATCTTTAGACTGCATTTAGGAATTGTATCTACATCTCGTGGTGATCCAAAAAGGCAAACTTCTAAGAAAGATCAACCTAAAATAAATTGAATGAACTTAACAACACTTTGTAACTTAACGCACAACATAGAGTTGTAGGCTAGAGATGTGTTCCGGCGTCGTAAAACCTGGTAACTGTTCACCTCATTGACGGTTGGGTGATTCCTCCTGAGAGACGATAAGTGCCAGTACGGATTGTGCTCCCACGTACCGTCGAGTATATATTGGGAGACCCCTATAGGCATAAAACCTTTATCCATAGGAAGCCGTGTCGACCGCCCTACTGATCGCAATGCACTGAACACAGCATTCGGGAAGATTGACCGCCCGTACCCTAAAAAGTATTCTGCGGTTTTGCGATTGGTTTGGCACACCCTCTACCTAGATCTCCAGAGCAGTCCCTTTCGTTCCTTTTCAGACTCCTTAACGGAAAAGGTCCATCTGAGCACTTGTCACTTCAGGCTCATTAAAAATCGAAGGAGACTAGAGTCATCTTTTGCTTTTTCTCGACTCTTTAAAATTGAAAAAGCAAGTTGTGTCCAAGTGTCGTTAAAATTTATTTTAAACGGAATATTCATACCCTTTTTCCCGCGTTGATCTTTAGGTTGAGAAAATGGAGCCTACCAACCAAGGAATTCCCCTTGGTGGAAATCCTAGTCCCTTCTCCTCTTGGGGAGATGTTGGTGCGCCCCATATGGCCACATTGTCGCTTCCAGGACTGACAATTGGTTTGCCAGTCTGGCTCTTCTCAACCAATGTCGTTCAGAACACCACTATTCCTGAACAGTCGAATCAGCAATTAGACGAATCCAGAGTTTCCCACCCACCTTCTACTTCATCTAATTCTTCCTCTCTTCCTTCCTCTTCACGTGACGGGACTGGTAAAGCTAAAAACCAAGTTCCTAAGGAGAAAAAGGAAAAGAAGAAGAAAGAGAAAAAGAAGAAGGAGCCAAAGGCAAATAAGGGAAAACAAGTTTCTTCTAATGAAAATCCACACACAGCACCGACCAGGTCTAAATCGCCATGTGTCATCTGCAAGGGAGACCACTTTCACAGAGATTGTCCTTGCATCCCTCGGATACTAAGGGACTGGTCTCCCCGTTTGGACAATCCGGTGTTGTCAACCTCTGATAGCCATGTTGAAAGCACACCGTCAACTAGCGAAAGTGAAGTCCCAGGACAAAAAGGGAGGGCTAGACCTCCCTGTAGACTGTACGAAGGCAACCATGCCCTCCACCGTTGTCCCTTCTTAGACGAGGCTAAAAGAGTCTTGGATGATCGTCCGGTTTCACCGTTACGACTCCCTCCTGGATATAAAAAACTCTTGCCGAGTCCTTCGTTAGTTGAGAATCCAGCTGGCCCGCTCAAGTGGTCGGCTGAAGTGTCTATCATTGAGGATAAACCAACTGAATCTGTACCAGACGAAAGTCAAAATGTCGAGGTGGCAGTTGACCCGGTCTTGCCTTCAAAGGTTTTATCTTCGAATGATACAGTCACTGAAGAGGATAAGGATGACACCATCCAAATTCTCTTCATCAACACAGACTCCGACGAACACGGGGGCAATCCACCCATTCTTTTATCGCAGGAAGGAAGTTCGTTAGAGTGATACCCGACCATCTACTCAGTCCCACCTCCAAGCAACCTAGTTGTATCCTTCGACTGGAACCAACTAGGCAGACCCCGTTTGCCAGCAAGCATACCATTCAGAATTATCGTCCAAATATACAGAATGGTCATGGCTGGTACCATCATAGATGAGGGGGCATCTGTGAGTATCCTTTCCTCTATTGCTTGGAAAGCGCTTGGTTCACCATTGCTTTTGCCTGAGATGAGAAATCTGATAGGCTTTGATAAAGGAACCAGTCGACCTTTAGGGATCCTCCCCATTGTGCCTATCACATTGAAAGGGAAGACCGTTCAAATGAACGTGATGGTCGTTCAAGGACCCTTGGATTATAACCTACTCCTTGGACAAGACTATATATATTGCATGGGAGCCATCGTCTCCTCACTCTTTAGAGTAATGTGTTTTCCGCACGAAGGAAGAGTGGTCAAGCTCGTGGACCAGCTTTCATTTCCCGGATCATGCATCGGAAATAGTCATATACGATCCCTAAATGATCTCTTCACGCAAGAAATGTCTCAACCCACGGTCCGTCCTCCTGATGAGCGCGAGTGATTCGGAAGGATATGATTGGAACCCAGGGGGCATGCGTCCTGGTCTGCTTCGGCAGGAAAACTTTGGGTATAGGGTAGGTTTCCGCAGGAGAATATGACTAGTCCGTACCCCGTCCGTGATTGGAAAAGGGGTTGTTCTAGAATAAGATTCTTTTGTCAAAGTTATGTGTTTGGCGCTCGTTGTCACTCACCTTTGTCTATCTCGGTAGACATTGCCGAGGAAATGTTTTGTTTGCTGTGCAAATGAGACAATCTTTGGTAACCTGAAAGAGGTAGGCCTCTCTTGGTAAAACAAATGTTTTGGCGGAAGTGAAGTAGGGGTAACCTTGAAATCGTACTTTATACCTGGGGGCATGCAAACCTTTTGGAGTGCAAGCAAGGGGCGGCTATTTATTTTTTAAATTTTTAGGACTTCTAACCCTTTAAACTCGTAGGATTAGTCGTTTCCAAACTTGCATAAAGAAAGGATGCGGGGCAAAGCTTTGTAAGGCGCAAGCTCCATAAAAAATGGCATCTTACATGAGACATTCTTATCATATGACTGGATTAATCGAGCAGTTTTAGCACATAGTTCATGCTCGTTAAAAAATAAACATAAGACCGAGCAAGTGTTTCAATCCGCGTTTAAGCTCGTTAAAAAATGAACTATCCTCTGGTAAATAACCATAGTGAATGTAACATTATCAGCCATTAAAGCCTTGGTCGTGTTTGCACCGTCACCTCCACTTTTCATTTGGCCGATCATTCACCTCCATTTGATTGTTTACCCATTTTGAGGAACAGCTGCGAAGAGTGATTTCACTAGCCATCCTTGTGACACTGCCATGATTGGAAAATTCCAACCCTTACCTGGAATCAGCTGCTACCCGTCTTATCACTCGTTCCTCAAAAGACGAGTCTTCTTTAAGCTCTTTTCATCTAACTCGTAAAATATGAAAAGATTGCCGAGTTTTGGCCTTCCAGCTCGTTAAAGCGACAGGAAGCGCTATCCCTCCTCTAGATTTTAATCTTTTTGGACCTGAGGGATTATTGCACAAAAAGATCGAGCGCTTGTTTTGTTCGGCTCGTTAAAACTATCAAAAATTCATCCCTTCTGTATTGTTTTATACTTTTTCGGACTTAAGGGATTAGATGACGAAAAGGGACTTCCGGAGTTATCTTTATGTACCTTTTCAGACTCTCTAAAAATGAAAAGGACCGAGTTATCTTTGTCGTTAGACTCGTTAAAAAGATTAATAGTGACAAACTTGTCTTTAGACGAGAACGAGTTTCACTATCGCTAGGCTCGTTAAAACATAGCGATGGGTTTGCCCGAAGGGAAAATTATAGAACAAGCATATGTTATCCTCCTCAAGCTTGAAAAAAATAAAGAGGTACTGGTCAGCAATGACTGGGGAAAAATTGGGAAGAAAATCAAAGAACTTTTATTGGTAGCAAGTCGCTCTTGAACATGACACTTCCACTCCGTGCCTGAGTCGGGTTGGGTTGTTTCATTCACCGGTCACATCACCATGGTCTCGCCATACCATCCATCTTTGGGGTAAATGCTACCAATCCATCATATAAGTGTCGCCGATATGTTCGAGAGAAGTCATCCAGAGAAGTCAACCATGTCCCATCCACTACCATACATTATACTTCATTCTTTCATGACCACCACCCTGAACCATATATCATCAGATCGTTTTCACCTCCATCAAAATAATTTTCTCCGTTCCGTGTCACTGATGTGGGATACATTAAGGCCCTCCTTTGACAGATCGCTTCTTGTCGACATCAGCTCATTATCCAAGAAGTTGATCTAGGAACACCCCCTTCAGTACTTTGAAGCTTGCATGCCTCAATGGCAAGTTTCTCACTTCCGGTGACAGGTATACATCAATGACCTTCGACCGAAAGATTTTGTGTGGTGTTCGACGTCAAGTCCTTTATTCACACCACGTGAATTGTACTGCAGTACCTTGAGGGTCATTATCATTATCGGTGATTCCTCTCGCACTTGTTAACAGTTTACATCATTGACTGGTAATCAAGCAATGTCTTTCCATGTTCGACTTCAGAACATTTCTCACATGGATCGACTTGTACTTAGAGTGAAGATCGGACGAGATTGAAGACCCCGGATCTAGTTTCATCCATCCAAGCTGCGATATATATTCAGGAAAAATAAAGACATTGACATTTACAGCATTGCAGCACAGATAATCATCCTACCAAAAGGATGATGATTTCATCACAATCATCAGTCTACCATCAGACGATTGTCTGTCCTATGTACATAAAAATGAATTTATAAAGCTGAGAATGGGAATGCCCGCCTCATCCAGATCATGAAAACAGTATGAAAAATAATGTATTGTATTGTATCTTATTACAGGTCTCCTCCCAACATTGAAAGAACTTCGGATCCTCCTAATAAAGCATTTCACCCGATAAACGGCCTCATACTTTAGGGGGCAACTGTTATAGACATTTTTGTGCCTTACAGCTATAAGCATGAAATGTCCATAAACCAAGGGATCCTAAGTCCCTAAAGATGTTGTTCTAGCTCCTAAAGAAACAAGGTCAACAAATGACAGCTTCTCCCAGAAGTTCTCCACCAGAAACTGCTCAAAACTAGTCAAATCAGGATCAATTCAGAGGCTCCACTAGCTGCCTGCGTTGCAAAGCACCCAAATACACTGGCTAGGTGCGTTGCAACGTAGGTGAATGCACTACCAGGGTGCATTGAGCGGGAAATGACAAATGGCAAGCTCATTCAACGAGGTGGAAAGACAATGGAAGCTTCCAGAATCTTCTCCAATGACACTTGCCTCAATGAATTCGACTAGTGATGAGAAAGAGGCTCTCAGCCTCCAAGTGGAAGCAAGAACTAACAGAGAGAAGCCACAAGTCAAAACATAAGCTGACTCATCCTCTCTGCTTACATCTATATATGGATCCCTCATCCCAGAGATCTTGAGGCTGGAATTTTGTACTTTGCAGAGAATTGTTGTTGGTTTGAGATTGAGATTAGTGCATTGGGTGATTTATGCTTTGTTGGAGGAGAGGAAGGGATTCCTTTGCTGGGAGGTAGATGCTGGATCGGGACTCACTTGGTTGTATCTCCTCTTGGAATTTCTTATCATATCAATAAAACTATTTGAGTTTCTCCTATATGCTTGTATATCAATGATGTTTTGTTATATTTGCATGTTTAGCTTAATCTGATCCTAAGCTATTTATGAATGTAAATCTATGTCTTTTGTGTAGTTTCCTCTTCTGTGATCTTGTAGGAATTTGGTGAAGCTGGTCCAGTAAGAGAGCAGGCAGCGGGAAGCGAACAAAGAGGAGAGCGATTGGATCAACAAACTAGCGAAAGACACAGGTTAGTTACATCCTTCCTCTTCGTTTACATTTTATAAAGAAGAATACGAAAATAGTTTTTCTTGTTTGTTGCTAAGGCACTGTCACACCTTAGAGTGGGATAGGGGCATTCTGAATGGATACTTTTCCCAACAACACACACCTTGCCAGCTCGGCACTCATAACCGAAAACGTCCATAAAGAGTAATGAACACTCTTCCCCAAGCATTCTCACCACCTCTTCTTCATTTTCTTGTTGTAACTCAGCTACAACAGCCTTCTTGTGCCCCCATAGCCTCGTAACCACCATCCTCCATCAATTTCCTCCCTATCTCTGCTCTTGGCGTTCTCTACAGGACACCTACAGGAAATCTACAGGAGGGACAACGGGCTTCTATAGGAGGGGCAGTGAGCCATTTTGAGGGGAGAAAACACGGTTTTTGGCACGAATTGCAGTATGAAGAGGTAGGTTTCATGCATGCCCCTGTTGAATATCAATACATGAAAGGAGTAGTCTCAATTTGAGGGTGAAATCAATTTTTAGGAGGGTAGAAAATACATTAAAAATTTTCTGTTTATTTAAAAAAAAAAAACACAGTCTCCTCTGTTTTTATTTTTCTCAAAAACTCTCTGTCTCCACCTCCATATTTGTTTGAAAACAAAAACACAGGTAGTATGCCAGGAGGGTTTATGAGAAGGGATCCCACTAACTCCACTAGGTTCCATGCACATCCCCAAGTAGTGGACATATTCACAAGAGCAAACTAGATGAACGTTTTTGAGAAATTTCGAGGGTTTGATGAGGAGATTGCCCAATAATTTGCCCTCTCTTTGGTTCCTCACACAAGAACACATGCCACTGTAACCATTAGAGGCCTCTCCATAGAAATAATCCCAGAATTCATCAGTAGGGTCACTACCCTTCCTCTTGGGCTTCCTTGGAGTAAAGATGAAAAACCCATTGGCCAGGCTGCCAAGAAGAAATTTTTCCAAAACAATGAAACCCCTGTGGAAGATAAAAATGGAATTATAATGGCTAGTATACCACATCCCTGGGATGACGTTAGCTACCAAATAATCAAATACATTTCTTGTGAGGGGAGGAATAACATTGTCTATGGTTATCATTTCAGAATCTTTCATGACTTGAGGTATGGCATGGATACCCCAGCACCCCAAAAGCTCAATATCCCTTATTTTCTCCTTCAGTCCCTCATTGACTCCAGCACCAAGGTACAAGCAGGAAACTTAGGGTAGTTAGCTCACCATGGCTTAATCAAACTCCTAGTGGAGGAAGCCCTCCATACCTTTACCCTCCCTATATCATGGAATTTTTCCGAAACATGAAAACTAAAGATGACATAAAATCATTAACCTATGATGTCAGTCCTACTGGCAGTGAGGAGGAAGAACAATAAGGAGAAGAAGATGAAGCTAGTGGTGGTAGAACAGAGCAAGAAAGTGAGAAGAAAGGAAAGGAAACAAAGGGAGGAAAAGTTGAAGAGACGGAAAAAGAGGTAGAAGAAGGAGAAAAGGAGGCAGAGAAGGCAGAGAAATGGGAGGAGTCCCCTGAGACTTTGGAATGAGAGGCAGCAGTTACCCTCACTGCCCTTAGTACACCAGTCAAGCCAATGAAAAAGAGAAAAAGAAAGACCTCCATGTATTTCAGGGCAAGGAAGAGCACAAGAATTAAAACAGGAAAACCTCATCCCTCTTCAAAAGTTCCCATTACCATTGAAGATTCACCATCTTCCAAGGCGAAAGAGTCTCCTTCTAAGACACCTATCACATATGAAAGGGGGACTCCAAGATCTTCTACATGGAAGGGGAAGGCAGTACTACAGAACCCAAAACCAGAACTACAGGAGGCTGAGACAGTCCTACAGGAGACACTATCTAAACTACAGGAGACCCAAAAGCTTGAGGAAAGGATAGAAGGATAGCCAGAGGTGAAGGAAGAAGAAAAAGAGATACAAGAACCTGACCCCCAGCCTAGTCTTGCCTCCTATTACAATCTACTTGAGGGAGGCAGAATAATTCCGCAGAAATTTGCAATTCCACTGTTTCACGAATTGGAGAAAGAAAGAGTGAGAACACACAGGTGGATGCAAATAGCCAAGTCAAAAGGAGTTGAGGATGCTGGCCATATGGAAAACAAACTCAGGGAAATGGGGAGAGAATTGAGTGCTCTCAGAGACAGAGAAGCCATCACAAGAAGCCACCTGGAAAATGAGAATGAAATCCTAAGGAGGAAAATGCAAGAGAAAGAGACTCAGCTGGCATACATGGTCAGCTTATCCATGGAGGCATTACAATGCAGAACACCAGCCAAATCTTATGGCCTCTATCTGAAGGACCAATGGCTTCAATTCGAAATAAATACATTGGCACAAAGAGGCACAATGCCTTTCCAGGACTACAAGCAGTTCATGGATATGTGTAACCAAAGCACCTCAGAGGATAAAGAAAAAATGGTAAAGTTTTACCTACACAATATGGCCCTCACAGACATGAATGTGTGGGACCCCAATGCCAAGCTAGCGGACCTCCAATTGATGGCAATGTCCTCATGGATGAAACATGAAGAATTGAGGGCAACAGAAATAAAAAGATTGATGATAAAAGAGAAGAATGAGCCATTAATGATAATAGCTGAGTCATCAGATCCTATGGCACTCATCAACACACACAACCTGCTTACCAATGACCCTCAGATTGCCCCTAGATATCTAGACAATCAGGCACAAGACATTGCACACTTTGAGGATATGCGAAGGCTACTTGGGGATGACTATGTGCATGCATGCATGAGGAGATGGAACACCTTACCTCATAGTTTGCAAATGAGGGAATCCCATTCCCCAATGAGGCTAAAGGAGGCATTGAAAAGAGTGCCAATGTACAAGCGCTCCACGCAAAGACTGAAGGTCAACTGGATTTGCCTCAAATTGAGTCCCCCACTCCTTTTAGGCATGCTGGAAGGCAAAAGAGAAGAAGAAGAGGAGCAGCAATGGAAGGACATAGACAAGAAGTCAGGATTTTATGGCACACATGAGCAGACCACATCAGAAGCTTGGGATGCTAGGGAGGCCACCAAGGCCATAAAAGATGAGGAGCTTGATTAGGTTGCTCAGAGGATGAGCAACACCTTCAGTAGGGGGTGATGATGAGCCTCATAAATGGGTAATTATATGGGCTCATTTTACCTCCTAACCTAGTCAAATAACCCATTCTCTTAGCTTATTGTATGATTTTCTGATTATATTTATGCTTATAGAGTGAGTTGAGTTAGTTATGATGCCATGTGATCTAACATGTATTTAATGCAGATTATTGATGGATTTCGAGGTCAAAGTCAAGGATCCAGTGGAAAAATGGTAGAAATAACTCGAAGTGGACAAAGGAGAGGAATTATAGGGGGGAATCCCCCTCATTTATTACTCCTCACTTTGAATTCCCCTTCATTCAACTCGGAGTACAAGCAGCCGAATCATGCACTAGAAGGTAGCCGAGCAAGTGGAGGATGACTGATAGTTATCTCGATTTTTGGGAGCCAAGCCTCCATGATTTTAAGGAAGATATTGGTAGCTTCAAATGTATAAGTAGAGAGGCCTAGGGCCTCACTAGGGTCAGATTTTCGCTTATGTAAACTCTGCTCAAATTTCGAGCTTATTATTTTTGTGACAGTTTCATGTAAACTTGCTATTTTTTTTATAATGAAGGTGGAATCCTTTTTTGAGCTAGCACTGAGTTACCTCAGAGGGCTTAAGCTTTTGGGTTAGGGCCCAATCTAAGAAACCAAGCTTCTCTTTACTTGTATTTGTATGTTTACTTCAGTTTGTAGATTAATTTGTTGTTAGATGTATTTCTTTCATGGTTAAAAATAGGTTGCTTTCGATGATTTAGTAGTTTTCTTTCATTTGTGCTTTCTGTAGCAAGTTAAGTAGTGATAAGAAAATATTCAAAAGCCTAGCAATAGTGCCTTGGCATCTCTTCCTCCCTCTGGGACCATGATTTGAGGCAAAGACTCCCTTGCTGTCCGAAAAACACAGAATTTCCTCATTCATAGGACTTCTAGTGTTTGCAGCTTTTTAGTAGGTTAATAGTCCAGTTTTACTTTACCTCAGATCTTCCTTATCATCTTCACTTCCTAATTTGCAATAGTCTTCTTTCATGCTTTCATTTCTTGCAGAATTTCTCAGCATTTCCTTCCATAGATCATAGTTTAGACTATTTGATGCAAAACTCTGTTTTTCTAGATGCACTCATTTCATGGCTTGCTTGATCTTCTTGGTTGACTGTCAGTTCCTTTGCAGTAGAACTCTTCTAGCAGTAGGCCAGCTTATCAGCCATCACATCCTCCATCTGATCCATGCCCTACAGGTTTCCCAAACCTCACCTCAATTCTGCCTTAGTTTCCTGCATTTTCCATAAAATTTCTTCCTCTCTTCTTGAGCAAACCCAATCATATTTCTCTCTCCTGGAGGTTCATGGTAGACCTTAGGCACCCTAACACCTCATCCCAACCTTCATCCACCTTTTTCAACCACTCTCACACCCTAAAAATAGCAGAAATTGCTCTCGTCCTCCTGCTGTAGGCCTCATGTAGTTTCCCTGTTTTCCTCCTGTAGTTTCCCTATGTCCTCCTATATTTTTTCCTGTAGGCTTTCTTTTGAAGGCCGAGTGTGGGAAAATCCTCCAAAAGGCCACCTAAGACCTCCTAGGACCCATCCACACCATCTTCCATCCTTCCAAGCTCCAAAACCACCCTTTACCTCCACCTGTTCACTGCCACACTCACACACAATAAATTAAATGCATGTCAAATTCACATAAAAACACATAAAAATCAAAAAAATATTTTTTTTTCTTATTTACTTCCAGAGATAGCATGGTTAGATGTTGTTTGCTTTCTTGAGTAGGTAATGGCATTGCTTTCATTGTTTTCATAGTGTTTTTGGCAAAAATAGAATTAGCTTGTTAATTAGGGTTTACTAGGCCTTGCTTTACATTCCAGTCTTTTTTTCCTTTTTGCAATTAGAATAGCTTCTGTAGAATAATCATCCTTTCTTTCATCACACATAGAGCTTCTTTTGAGATTTATAAAAGTTGGCTTAAGCTCCTAGTGATCTTGTGCCGGTTGACCAAGTGACAACCTGCAGTAAGAACTAGTACTTGTGCATACAACACTAATGCTTCCAAGCTTGTTACAAACTACCGGCTTGATAAAAGTAAAGTTGGCAGCCCAGGAGTTGCAGCATTCTTGCTGCAATACTGGTGCTCACCAATGTACTGCTATGGGTAGTTGACACGTAGTGGTCAACATCTGGCTCTACTTGGGGACACGTTGTTGCATCGGAGGAATGTGAGAATCCAAAATCTGCATCCATGCAACACACAATATAACATAAGTAGCATCCATCTAAAATTCATCATATAACCTTAAGCATAAGAAATATATAAGCTCTTCATTTATTAACTATCCTAATAACATGAAAAAAATCCACCTACAAAAATAAAATACTGAAATAAAATGGTGTATGGTTAGGAACACAATACAAAGGATGCCACATGGCATCGGATACGTTCAATGTAGTGCATGTTGAGCATTTACCTGCTTTCAGGAAAATCTGTTGGTTGTTTCTCAGATGTGCCATGTCCAATCCTGCATATGGTAGGACTTTTTCCTATCCGAAAATCAAGCTTCTCGCAACCATCTTATGCATTAAATCACTTTCTCATTCTCTTTCTCTTTCATTTTTTCTTTATGGTAGGTTGTATCACTGATGATGTAGAACATTTTTCTTGAAAACTCTCAGATGATATATGTAAGATATGTGTGAAATCTCTTTCTTCATTCTGCATCTGCTCTGTCAAGAATGATGGATCAGTCTCACAGGTGTCGTGAGTTATAACTTGATCTCTTTTAATTTCTTCTTTGATCATGTCATTCTTAGTTAAATATTCCTTAATGGAGTTAGCCTCTCTCTTGAGATATTCACAACAAGGCGGGACTTGTGATTTCCTCTCTTCCAGCCTCTTATGTAATGAAATCATTTCTCTGGCATACATATTACTATTAATTTCGCTTGATTGAGTTCAGTTTTCACGAATCTTTCTTGTAGAGTGACATGATTAGTTTGCATGGTATTTATTAAATCCTGAATAATGCACATTTGATTATAATGATTAACTTACATTATTTTTAATTTGTTTTTGATGATATCTATTCCATCTATATTTATGAAACATGGTACCTGCTTTTCTCCTATGGCCAATAATCTATTCTAAAGAGATATTTTACCAACTTCCATGCCCTTTATAATTTTATCAATCTTTGCTTTCATGCCCATGAAGCAGTTTTGCATATAGTTTATCTCTTTCTTATGATTTTCTTGCATGGTAGCTAACTGATTATTATAATTGAATCTCATGATGGTAATTTCTTCATCCATGGTTGACAATTTGTTCTAAATCGAACTTATTTCTTCTTGATAATTTGCTTCCATGGTAGTCACTTGAGTTGAATGATTGAATTCCATGATCGTCATCTTTTCCTCTAAGGATAATAAATTTCTTTGCATAGAATTAATTTCCTTTGACATGATCAGTTGTTAATGTTGCTTGATTAAGTTCTATATATTTGATAAGTTGAGCTTGATTAACTTCTGCATTCTTGCTTACTTGAGCCTTGTTGACCATTGGAGTGGCACCTGATGATTATATGAAGACTCCATGCCCAAAGATGATCCAGAGGATACTTGTACCATCAGATATCATCAGTGAACAAAGCTTTTTAACTCTACTTCTATCTTCTCATCATCTTTCTTGTACTCAGATTCCACACCCTACGAGGAATTGTAATAAGTGATACTAGTAATGATGAGTTTTTGAGTCTTTAACAGGCCTAGGATGTTGGGAGTCGATCAACAAATGAGTACACCTTGGAGTGGTTTTTTTAACAGATTAATTATCCCTTTTTTTTTAGAGGCGAATAATTTTCTGGGGTTTTTCACTCACGTTTTACCCCAAAGCCAGGGTGACGGTTTGAAAGTTGAGCCCCTAACACATATTAGTGTCTAGAGTCTATGTATATTACCATACTAGATCACACAAAAGGTTTCGTGGAATTTGGTTAGGTCTAGGTAGTTATTTTTTAAATTTTTTAGATTTTTTTACACTGTAGAAATTGCTAATAAAGTTATGCTTGTAATGTAATAAGTGATGTCTAGAGAAGTTGTATGGGTTATGAGTAATAAAATTTGCACCTCTCACCCTCAACTTTCTACTATGACACACTTTTATGGGTTAAAAATATTTTTTGAACCCTCAAAACCCACTTTTCTTAAGTTTAGTGGGAAATTTGACAATTAATTAATTAAGAAATTAAATAAATGAAAAAAATAAATATCCACGCATGCTAAATGTTGTGGAAATGAGGTGGAAAATTATGGGGGATTTAAATTGAAGTCTCAAGGTGATATGGACTCCTAAAATCAAGGAAAAGACATGTGTTCAAATAAAATTAAATTTCTGGCATTAAAGGAAAAAACTGCTTACTTGGAAATTCGAAATTGTGAAGTTAATGCACATTTGTGAGGATTTGGGAAAATATTTGGTGGAGATTTTGTGGGAAATTGTCCCCACATGGGTTACCACCCATATATACTTGTCATTCTATCATAAAATTTGAATTTTGCACATAAGGGAAGAAGAAAATGATGTCCACTTGCCAGAATTTGATTTTTACACTTGGCATTGGAGCTCCATTCAACAAATTCAAATTTCTCTTTGGGATTGTCACCTCATGCCACTAGTTTAATCACTTTTACATTGGGATTGGCTTCAGTGCCATTTTCCATTGTCATTCTTCATTGGGATTTGCTCCCAACTCTCTATATAATAGAGCCATGGGCTCTCATATTGTATCATGTAATGAGCCGTTGGGCTTGAGGAAACTTTATCATTTTGTACTTGCATATTTTCTTAACACAATCAATAATTTGGGGATCTCTGGCTGGTGTTATCTTGGTGTTATGAGGTGATGTCCTTTCATACTAAAGCTATTGTGTTTAATTTATTTCGCATGTTGAATTAATATTAGTTTATGCTTGCGATATTGCTTGGATTGATGTGTGCAAGCTATCTTGCACATATCATTGATTTAGAATAGTATTCTACAGATAAGCTTGCCAATTCATTTTAGGAGGAATGCTTGGTTTATCTTATTCATTATATTTCTCTAATATTGTGCAAACTAATACGTGTTCAAGTGTGTGAGAAAGATCTTTTGTATTCTGTGCAGGAATCCATACGGAAGTGGAAGAAATCTCAATTACATCAACTTACTCCTAGAGTCACAACGATCCAAGACTCAACAATTTTTTCACTTCAAGTTTTCAATCCAACGAAAAGAAAAATGGATTTTTCTTAATCTATATCTACTTGATCATCCATTTAAAATTCAAAATACTTCTTAAATTCTATTTTTTTCAAAGTTATATCTCCTATTCAAGAGTCATTTCTAAAGCTAGGCAAGTATGGGGGTTCAATCCCATTACTTGAGCTAGTACTTTGTAAATTAAATTTTAATTTTAGTTTTGGTTTCTTTTTCTTAATTTTACACTGAAAATTGGTATTTTTTGTGTTTTGTAGCCCATAGGCTTGAGAATTGGACAACAAGGAGCTTGAGGAGAAGCTTTGGAAAACTACTCACTCGTGTGTATGCAGAACCCCCTCACGCTATCTAGAGACTGATTTCTAGGGAGGCCATAAGCACTTGGGAGAGAGTTGCAAAATCATCGAGGCCGTGGGCCTTTTGAGCCCTGTGAATCTCTTTTGGTGAGTTTTTTCTATCTTCAAGTTTGTTGTTGTTATATTTTTTGAGAGAGAGTCTAGCTTTGTTAAAGTCTCATCTTTGTAAAGATCTCTTTCATATTATGGGCTGCCCTCTTAGAGGCATTTTTACCTGGTTTAAATGCTAATAAAAGATAAAAATAAATTGTTAGAGGGAGCTTGGGGTTTTTCACATGGCATCCCCCTTCCTCATTTAGAGGAGGGATTCTTGTGGGTGGACTAACCTTATTTTTAGTTTTTTCTTAGCTTTCTAGCTTCTAAATTTCATATTTTGAATGCTTAAAATCAATACATTTCACTCCACATGCAAATTTTTACTAATCTTGTATTTAAATTCCCACATGCATACACTCTTAAGTTTTTCAAACTATTTCTCTTTGAAGCATTAGTTTAATTTGGGGAATTAACACAATTTGTACTTCATTTAGGCATTTTAGTATAGGGATACCCCAAGCTTCACTAAAACTTACCTCCAACTTAAGTTGGTTGAATAGACTTTTAGGGACCTTCTACCTCTATTGAATCCTCATTGTGAGATCCAAATATTTGGGTGAGGATGACGTCTGAGGACTTGAGTTCAATTGTAACTTTGCCTTAGCACTAATTGATAAAATAAACTAAGAGCTCATTCCATCACATTTTCTTTTTTTGCAAAGTTCTTAAATTTTTTGCTATCTTGATGGTTTAAAGTCTCACATGAAAATCTTATTTCAAGAGGCGCTTTGGATGCAATCATTGTAATTCCTCTTAATTTTGCAACAAGTTTAATGTTTTTTGTACTTGGAAATTGATTCATCTTATGGTTTAATTGCATATTGTAATGAATGGTTGATTTCACTTTCAAGTACTATTATTTTGGGTTGCAAAATTAATTGCATATTGTCATCTTGGTCTAACATTTGAGTCATTTTTGTATCCTTTTGAGCAAGATAGTTTCCATGCTTTGATTGGTAGACTTATTCATCTTGAAAGCATTTATAATATCTTGTGCTAACAATTTATTGTTTCACTTTTCAGGATTATTTTGACTTTCCATTTGAAAACATTTCACTTCATTCTAAGCAAATATAATTTCATTTCTTAAAGAGAAATACTTTGAAGACACTAGTTGTTTATGTATTTCATGCTTATCTTATGTATTTATGGTTATTGCTCATATCAGTTTTGCTTATAAATCTTAAAGAAATAATCTATTTAACTCTAACAATTCTCCTAGAAACTAACATATTTTTAACTTAAATTCTTATTAGGACCACCCCCCTTATCTAACCTAGGAAATAGCTCAAATGGAGAGAGTCGAGATTAGTTTGATAGCCCCTTCTCTTAGTTCCTTGCCTCCAACCACACCTTTTGAGGTTGAAGGCTTTTCTCACTGACTTGTAGGTAGGTGTAAGTGGCAGAGTTAACAAGCCTGATTTAACTGTATGTCTTTAACCATTTGAATTAACTCCTTGAAATAATTTTCAACTTCTATAGTTTCCTTTACTTCAGCTTTCACTTTGAATTTTTCTTTATCTCCATATCTATCTTCAAAGACCTCAATGATTGATTGTAGAGAATCAAAAGTGTTATTAAGGAAATTAACAAACCAATCTAAAGCATCTCTAGATAAGGTAAGAATGAAAATATTCATCTTCACATCTTCATATTTAGAATATGGGAGACACATGCTTATACAGAGGCTGACATTATGAAGGTGAGTTTCGGTAGTAAAAGCATTGTTACCTTGAAAAGGAGGAAATTTATCGATGGCGTCACCAAAAAAATAAATATAACCATGCGGAGCTCCCTGAATATTAGTAAAATCACAAGGAGAAAACAATTCATAATCCATAATGACTTGTTTAATGGGAAAAATATGGGCCAAATGGATATCAGAGAGAGAGATCCCTACTCAAGAAAATCAAAACATCTACAAGAAGCAAGCTTCTAGCAGAAATTATTGTAAGAAATGGAAGAAGTGGAATCACCACTTGAGCATGAATCTCTCACCAAGTTTCCAAAGGAAAAACCGAAAAGTTAGTGGATGGAGGCAGATGGATATTTAGGGAGGGCTCCCTGTCTGGGATTAAATGAATGAATAAGTGGAGTCACCACCCAAATAGGAAACCAACCGGAATGTCCAAGCGCAAAAAATGAAGTTGAGAGGATAAATGAGAGATGACAAGAGTTAGGATGGTGAGAAATGAAGAGATGAAATGACGCCAGAAAAATGATATGAAATGTCGTAAAACCAAGGTCAAGTAAATTGGTCATTAGTGGCAATGCCAAGAAGTGTTAGCTTTGTCGGCTTGAATGAGAGATGAGAAATGAAAAAAGGATGATTAAATGTTGATGAAACACCGAGAATAAAATATCGCCAGCAACGGTGCCAAAAAATGTTGTGCCGCTTGACAAGCTAATGAATGGCGGAAAAAATGAGTTGATTAGAAAAATGTCTTGAGGACCAAGAACATAAAAACTCTATCCCTGGAAACAGTGCAAAAAAATGTTGTCACACAAAGTGTCTAGGCACCGCAACAATGCTCAGAGTAAGGGTTGTCACTCTAATCCTTACTCACTCCGTTTAGACTCTCTCCTAGACAAGTCAAGTGGGGTAGTCCCTAAAGTGAATGAATGAGAATAGCCTGTGGAACACAGGCTCTAGGAGACTTAAAGATGGACAACTTGACGAATGTAAATGAGTCTTGGTTAACTCAGATGAATAGATTAAACACTAATACAACCAAGACACAACCACAAGATATAAATGATTATAGATTAGTGCCTTAATATTCAATTAAACATAGACTAAATGAGAACAAGTTACCCAGACTAATTTATAATGTGGTGAAGGTGGCGATCATGAAAGATTAAATATAAACGCCCAAAACTGCAATATATTCTAGCAATTAAATTTCATGAAGAATTATGAAAATTAAATGCTAAGCAATGATTCTAGATTAAAAATTATTTTCTTCAATAACTCAGATCTAGAACTTATCTATCACTCTCCAATACTCAATGATTTTAAAACATCAATCGCACATGACAATAAGGAATCACTACTACGAAAGGACACCAAGGAACTTTAGATTAACAATTTAATTATTCCATAGGGAATTAATTTAATGTGGTAAATGAAGAAATCAAATGACTAAAAATCAAATAAAAAAAGAAACTTTGTCAAATTTAATTTTTTATGGGTCATAGGCCACATAATATATATATATATATATATATATATATATATATATATATATATATTTTAAATATGAAAGCTTAAATTCTGCTTTTGATTTATTTCATTGGCATTCAAAATCACCAAAATTTAAAATTTTTAGATTTTTTAATGTTTCTAAATTTTTTTAAAGCAAAATAAAAATAAAATAAAAAAATATTTTAGGAAAGAAAATCAAAATCATAAGTAAAAAAAAAAACGTGAAATAAAAAAAAAAAAAAAAAAAAAATCAAAAAAAAAAAGCAAATTTTAAATAAAAACAAATCTAAAAGATAAAATAAAATAAATCTAACGCAAATCCTAAACTAAATAAACACAAATGATCAAAATCAAAATAAAAAATGAATAAGTTAATGAAAGCCAAAAAAAACAAATGAAATCAAAAGGAACTAACTAAACTAGCCTAGCAAAAAAAAACCCTAACCTAACGCATACAAATGAAGCAAAGAGAAAAAAAAATTGAATTTTTTTTTTTGTTGTGCAGGTGCAATAGATGGAGAATGGCAGAGGATGGAGGAATAGAGAGTTCTCTAAAAAAATCGAAATTTTCTGTAGCAAAAAATAAAATACCCCATGCAACAATTCGGAAAACACAATCAACAGATAAATGGTAGCCAAAAAACCCTTTAAAACATTTTTAGAAATTCTAATTAAAATGTTGAATCCTTTTGCTTCAGATTTCCTTGAAACTCTTATAAAAATTTCCAGATTTAAAATTTTCAAACCCTTGGACAACAAAAATTTGAATAATATCCTTGGAAAATTATGTTGATAAACCCCAGAGATCCAGATCGTACCCTCCAGAGCCTAGATATGGACTCTACACAAATTTCTTCCTTAGATCTGTAACTGCACGACAACAAGAAAACATCCAAATGATATATACAATGATAAAAATTAAAACCTAGAAAAAACCCATGTTAAAAAAGTAATTACAACATTTACACACTACAGGTACTAATAAGACAAATCTATCATTATGCTGCACATAAATTAAAATATTTATAAATTTTAAAGGTGCTAACTCGAAACCCTCATGCATAAAAAAATAAAAATAAAAATAAAAAATCTTATGGTAAGTCCGGGATTAATTTTGCTGGCCTCTTCAGAAAACATGGATCGAGAGTTGGTTGGTCTAAATGAAAACTTCCCCTAATGCCCGAGAGTCTAAAATCAATATTTCACTGCAAAACTCAATCCAACATTAATAATAGAGCGAGAAAATAATAATAAAACTTGGACAAATAGAGATACCTGCTATTATGTTCAAAATTTAGATTATTATTCAAACCCTAGCAACTGAGCCAGATACTTGTACTAAAATCAATCTTTAGAAGCTATCAACAATGGATTTAGAAAAAATTATGCATGAAAACAACACATCTTATAGTATTTCCATGAAGAGTAACACCAACAAAACGTAACCCCAAAGTCTTTCTTTATTATCCAGAAAAAGATTACACAAGAGCTTCTTGCTAAGCACACAACTCAAAGATTAGATGAATCGACTAACAAATGACTTCTTATTTAAAGATAAATCTTCCAACGGTTAGTTGGAGTGATCCTCGTCAAAGAAATCTCAATCATTGATGAAGATAAAATTTCTTTTATTTTCATCTGTCGAAATATTTAAATATTTAGGAAAATTCGAAATTTTTCATTAAGTGCATTTTAATTAACTCAAAAATTAAAAATTTGAGTTAATTTCCTCAAAATTTTGACTTTGAATTAACCTCCAACAGTCAAAGGTTTAAAATTTGGCAAAATAATTAATTTACCTTAGTCTCGGGACTTTTTAAAATTTTATTTTTAAGGACCGACAAATTTTGCCTTTGGAGAATTTAAATTTACCTAGGACCTAGAATTAATTAAACTTTTGGCTTAGGAGCTTAAATAATTTTTGGCCAGAAAATTTAATTAATTAACTTATGAGGGGATAAATTATTTTTCCAACCCTCGAGACACTTTATATCATGATTTCATATTTTTTACATCATAAGAGAGAAAACCCATTTGTAATAGACCCTCATAGACTACCCATTTCTGTGACAAATATAATCTATCAAACCAAGCAATTTGTAATAAAATAACCTAACCAAATAGTTAGAATTATTCCGAAATTACTTTTACATAGACTCGATCTAGAACACTAGAATTCTCCTAAGATCCTAGTGACAAAATCCATTCCAGCTTTGAGGTAAGACTGGAGAAAAACTCTACTGACCATCCGAGAATGGATCAGTGAGACAAAAAACCTCTCAGAATGGAGATCGTCACTAGAAAAGTAGGTTTACCTAGGTCATTACATACATGACATGGATTTGTTGAGATTATTTACATTATAGACATGCAGAAAGGGTTTACATAACATCTTGAAAGTCAAGCTAATGATGATAGTTTGATGACGCTAACATATCGATCAAGTGCTATCTCTTTTGTGAAAAAGGGGGTGCAATGTTATGGGTCATTGACACATAGCGGTCAACAGGACCGAATTACGAGGGTCAAAACCGAAGCAAACCCTTTTTGGGTTTTTCTGGGTTTTTGGCAAGGAGTGCACCCCTTAATTTTACAAAATTTTCTCGATATTTTTGAGGGGGGAAATCAAGGTCTGAAGTTCGCCGGCAATGTAGAAAAACTTGGCCAATACTGAATTTTGGAGGAGAAATTTCTACAGCAGTTGAGCATTGACATATTGGTCACCTCAGGCTTGTAGCTTGCCTTGTGCAAGCCCAAGTTCACTCTTTCTATTTCCTATTACTCCTACAACTGAATATTAATAAAAAATTCCCATTTTTGCGTTAAGGAGCATTTTTTGTCTTATGGATGTTTACTGAAGTTTTCTTGTGTTATATTTATTGCATGTCTTTGGTTATTCACTGTTAATTTCCTATTAGGAACATTACATTATTGCATTTGTTCCACACTCTACCATCAACAAATCGACTGCTTAGGAACTCGTGCCAGTGGGTAACTAAAATTCAAGAGTATGATCTTTTGATTAGACTAGCCAAGCTTTTCAAAGGCCAAGGATTAGCCCAGATGTTGGCAGAAAGTAATGAAAAAGCTTTAGAGATGGTATGCTAGAATGAAATAAATGAACCTCCTATCTCCCCCAAGCTTCAAAAATTGGAAGGAATCAAATGGTATAAGGACATTATTTATTATTTGATAAATCTGACATGTCCCGATCACTTGGTTGCTCATAAGTGGAGAGATCTCTAATTAAAGGGAGCTAAATATTGTATTAGTAAAGATGTCCTTGGATAGAGAAATCCAAATAATACTTAGGTGCATTGATGAGGATGAAGCTAAAAAGCTTATCATTGAGTTCCATGCAAGATTTTGTGGGGGGCACTTTGCAGCAAAAACCCCAGCCCACAAGATTCTGTGTGCAGGATATTATTGGCCCACCATTTTTTCAAATGTGCATAAGCTTGTCAGAAGATATCATGAGTGCCAACTTTTCACAGGCAAGCAGAAATTAACAACATTGCCTCTTTAGCCAATCAGAACTGAGGCCCCTTTTCAGCAATGGGGGTTGGACTTCATTGGTATATTTAGCCAAAATTCTACTAATGGTTATTCATGGATTTTGACTGCAATAGATTACTTTACGAAGTTGGTTGAGGCCATCCCAACAAAGCATGCCACTGAGAAGGTTGTCATGGATTTTTTTGAGAATCATATTATCAGTCGATTTGGTGTTTCAGCGAAAATTACAACTGATAACACCAAAGCTTTTAGTTCTTTTAAGTTTTCTTCTTTCTGCTTCAAGTATGGCATTATTCTATCTCATTCTTCAAATTATTATCCCTAAGGAAACGATCTTTCTTAATCAAGCAAAAAAAATTTGATCGCTATCCTTAAGAAAACTATGGGGGATAATAAGCAATCGTGGGACAATAAGATAAAGTATGCATTATGGGTGGATAGAATGACAAAGAAAGGAGCGACTGGGAAAATTCCTTTTGAATTTGTTTATCATTTGGAAGTCACCTTACCTATCCATCTCAAGCTTCCGGCCTATCAGCGCCGTTAGCATTTTACTGAAGACAAAGATGCGGTACAAAAAAGAATGGATCATATTATGTAACTTGATGAAGACTAAAGGGATAGTTTTGATAACATATGTCAGAGTTAGGCCAAAAAAAAGAAGGATTTGACAAGTCATCACGGAACAAATCTCTATAGGTTGGCGATATGGTGTTATTAAGGGATCACAGAAATGAGAAGCTCGGTAATCATGGAAAGTTCGATAGTCTATGGCTTGTACCATACATCATCAAAGGGATCACTGGGGCAAATTCTTTCTATCTGAACACTTTGGAAGGTGATCCTGTGGACCTACCAGCAAATGGGCAGATGCTCAAACTATACTACAAGGATGACATCTATTTCCATAGGGCATCGTTTGTATAGTACTTCTAACCCTACTCTTTTCTACTTTATGTTGTTCGCTAAGTTTTATTTCATGCATTTATATTTTTTAGTTTCTAGTTTGTTAGAGTAGATTTTTCCTATTCCAGTAGGACTTACTATGTATGCATAATGATTTCGATGTTGAATGGATATCTATTTGATGGAATTTTGTTTTATTTTGTGTAGGATTCTTGGGTTCTCATGTTACTTCATACAAGCAACGTGTCCCCATATGGAGCGAGATGTTGCACACTTTTTCTAAAAGTTCCAAGGAAGCATATATGTGCCTATTTTTTCAAGGATCAAGATCATCATCCATCAACATATTGTGTCATCATAAACCCTTTTTTCACATTTGTAATGTCCATGATTCTAGTAAGACCATGTATGTAGGTAACAACCTAGGTAAGCCTATTATTTTGGTGAAAATTTCATCCTAGGAGGTTTTTCGTCTCACTGACTCATCTGTGTTTCTAAAAATGGATGGTCGGCATAATTTTTCCCTACAACCTTGCCCCAAAGCTAGTGTGAAATTTGTCGTCAAAGTCTTAGGTATGTCCTAATGTTTCAATCGAGTCTTATGTAAAAGTAATTTGGGAATAATTTGAGCCAATTGGCTAAATTATTTTATTACAAATCACTTGGTCTACTAGATCACATTGTGTCACAGAATTGTGTGTGTAATTTGAGGGTCTATACCAAACGGGTATTACCCCTTTGAGGGTTGAAAATATAATTATCTTATGTAAAAAATATTTTAGTGCATGGTCCCTCATACTTAGACACCATGGATAAAGTAGTTTGTATAGAAAACATGAGCATCTCTTTCTTCATGTGTTGACTTGGGTTGACTGGAAATTACAGGCTGAAAATCACAGATATATTTTTAGGCTATTACACGAACATTGACTAGCGTTGACAGAGGGTCAAACTTCATCTTTTGACTGCATTTTTCAAGAAGAAAAATCATTTTTCTTAGGCCGCATGTCCTGGCACAAAAATTGAGGTGTTTGCAGTTGTTTGACCAACATTGACTGCAGAGCTATTAACTATAGAGTTGATTGTTCGTTGACTAGGTTTGACCAAGAATTTCACAACTCTTTTGGGTTGATTTGGACTATCTTTGGAGGTCGAGTTGACTGGGTTTGACGAGCTGAATTGGAGGAGAATTTATGCTAGTTTGACCAGCATTGACTTTCTAGTTAGGGCATCCTGTTGACTGCAATTTGACTAGACTGTTTTTACATTATTTGGGCAAGTGAATTTTGTATATTGTACTCTCTCTCTCTCTGCTGAGCTTTTGAAGAATAATAAGAAGATCTAATCAAAGGGTTCTCCCCACGTTAGGGATTTTCTCGAGCATCTGACAAATATTATGTCCTCTTGTCTTGGTTTGTCTTCTGCTTATTGTTTATGTTCTATCTGCATTTACTGTCAATGTTAATGTGATTGCTAATCTGGAAATTGATATTGGACTAATAAGAAAAATTGAAGAAAATTGCTATTAAGCATAGAACATACCATTGTTATCTAAAATTAACATTTACGGTCAATACTCTGACCCAATATATGATTAAGCCATCACATACACATTGGATTATTGTAAAGGATGTGTTGAGATACCTGCATGGGACCATCGATCTTGGATTGAGATATACTGCCGGAGATGTAAGACTACATGGGTACTCTGATGCTGATTGGGCTAGTAACTTTGCTGACAGAAAGAGCACATTTGGATGTTGCTTTAGCTTGGGATCTACCATGATATCTTGGATGAGTAGAAAACAAAAGTCTATAGCCCTTAGCACGGCTGAAGCCAAGTACATTGTTGCTAGCATGGCTAGTTGTGAGGCAGTATGGCTGAGGAAGCTCTTTGGAGAGTTGTTTGAGCATGTACTAGATACGACAGTAATATACTATGACAATAAGAGTGGGATTCGACTTGCAGAAAATCCCATGTTCCATGACAAGTCCAAGCACATTGAGATTAAATATCACTATATCCAGGATATGGTGCAGAGAGGAGCAATGAGGCTCCATCATATTGCAATTGATGATCAGATAGCCAACATACTTACCAAGCCTTTGTTGAAAGGGAAGTTCTCGGTATTTAGTGAGCAACTTGGACTGACGGATGTGAACCTTTACAGTGGGGCGGTCATGGATGATTGAGAACATTGAGCTATGCTCTTCCCTCTCGTTTGAGATCACAAGTTGGGAATGGAACCAGGAGAGCTCCTAGGGTTGAGGGAACTCTTGACTGTAGGTTGTGCGTAATCCTTGTCATGTGTTGACAAGTGGTAATCCCCCCTACCATCAAGTCAGGGACTTGCCAAGAGTATACCCTAGCATACATCCTACCCACAATTTGGGCTTGTTGGATTTGCCACCCATCTACCCAATGGGTGTGGTAAAGCTTGGTTGTGCACGATTCTTATCAAGTGGTAACCCCCCTAAGCAGAGATGAGGCTTGGTTGTGAGTGATCCTTGTCAAGTGGTAATCCCCCTAAGTAGACATGAGACTTGGTTGTGTGTGATCCTTGTTATGTGTTGACAAGTGGTAATCCCCCCAAAGGCTGTGGATGCAGGTGTTCTACCATTTGACTCTTGAGGTGAAGTTTGGTTGTGCACGATCCTTATCATGTGTTGACAAGTGGTAATCCCCCCAAGTTTGTGTCAAGATGGGAAGATCAGTGGATATAGGGTGATAGATGAATCTCCCCTATGATAATTCTTCTTTAGTAGATTTAGACATCATTGTTCCAGATGATACAAAGCACATATGGACAAAGACGAGCAGAGAAAGTAGAGATCTTTGATGCAGAAATAAATTCCTCCCTGGCTAAGAGGGAGTGTTGAAAATTGGCAGCTCAGGGATGAATTTCCTTATCTAAAATCTCATTTCTAATAATTTTGGAGTGACTTTCTAAAAATAGAAAGTCATGTCTAACATCTCAAGTATGAATTTCCAAAAATAGTAAATCACCTTGCATCAATTGGTAATCAAGTATAGTTGATGGAAAATCACTTAGCTTATCATTAATCAATCCTAATAGTTCAATCTTAACTTAATCATCAATATTATTATTATTACTATTATCCTTTATGATACTATTACATTATTATTAAAAGGAAATTCATGTCTCTCAATCATGGAACTCAATCATGTCCTATGTAACTCCCATCAATTAATGAATATGTTACTCTCTGTCACTTAATGGATACATTACACTCTCTCTTATGCACTCATTAAAAGCACAACATATTCCTCTTACACACTCATTAAAACATGTCATAAAAGATTCCTCTTACGCACTCTAATGATATGTTACATTCTCTCATTTATGTCATAAGTTACTAAGGCATACGTTGATCTCTTTTATGGCATAAGTTACTAAGGCATGTGTTTCTCTCCTTAATGGCATGAGTTACTCTTGCTAAATGGCATATGTTACTCTTCCTCAAGGCATGTGTATTGCTCCTTCTTTATGACCAAAATTTGTTGCTCCTCCTATATATGTATCTCATATTATCTCATCTCCTTACTATTCGTGCATTGTGAGAGAAGGATTTGACATTGAGAAGGAGAGTTGGAGAGACTTGAAGAAGATTGTGAGGAAGAGAGAATTGGAGAGTAAGAGCAGAACTTGAAGGTTTTTTCAGTGTTTGCATCAGTTGTTGCTATCAGTGATCTTCATGCTACAGTTTGTTCAGATTTGGATGAACTTACTCATTCTCTGGATGTCTCATTGTACTTTGTATCTTTGCTGAACAATTGATATCTAATAGAAGAAGAATTTGGTTGGGTTTTCCCCTTGTGGGTTTTGCCTTGGTCATTGAACCTAAATTTTCTCTATCTCATTTATGTTTTTCGATTTCTTCTATTGTGCATTTGGTTTATTTCTATCTATAATTGCTTAACTAATATTGCAACACAAAGAAGTTTTTTTTTTTCTAAATAAGTAATTGTTACAGCATAAAACATCAGAATTTCAACAACAAGGGATTGTAAAAGGATCCTAAGAAAAAGATCATGGTAGGCATAGATTCGAGAAACAAAAAAAGGAAAGATCAAATGTAAACAAAAATATTGTTTATACAACAATCCAAAGTGAGGTGAACATGTGTAGCCTCCATCAAAGAAAAAAGGAGGAAATGACCAACTCTTTCATATCAAGATACAAGTCAAGAACAAAAAGGTCGATGCTCTATTCAACTTCGATGTATAGGCCAACCTCATATTTACTATGTTTGCACATTAGTTGCATACACCTTTACATTTCCACTGATACCTTTTCTTAGCTAACAAATTTATCACAGTAGCACTTATAAAAAATACTACTTCAATATCAAAAGCATGTGTATTTTTAATATTGTACCTTGTATGAAGGTTCATCCCAACAAGGAAAACACCTTCGAGCATCTTTTGGCTCAAACTGAGTAACTGCTATATTCCTCTTCTCACCATTGACCACATATGCACTGAAGCATGCATGTCAACAAGTCAATTAAGCTACTTTTGGTTGGAATTTTGTAGCATCCGTAGCCTAACGTGGAAAAATAATACATTGCGAGAGGAGCTTGTGTTCAAATAAATTTAAACATGAATTTTTCTTAACAATAACAAACTCTGAGCATTGGACTTTATCTTTCAAAAAAAACTCAATTTTGGAAAAAAAGAAAAAACAAAAAATATGAAGAAAAAAATGAGACAACACATGTACCTTCGATAAAATCCCTTCATATGATCATTCAGAGTACCCTGAAATTCAATTTCCATAATTGTCTCATCTTGTGGCAAGGTTTCATTGAACTCCAACACCAAAATCTCATCTTCGGCATGAACACTGACATTGGACGGATTTATCAGCTGCATAAAGAGAACACATCAGCAAGGGTCCCTGAATACAATGTTCATAGCACTCATACATAATCATAAATATCCTAACATCGGAACCCTAATTACCCCAATAATATAGAAAAATGGTTTTTTTCTTCCCTTTCAGTCCAAATCAGCGTTTCAATACTACAGGGCAGGGAATCCTTATTAAAGCTTATTGAGGTGAAGGGAAATCCATGGACTGGAATGCTATGTTAAATGCCAATTCTTTAAAGAGCTCAAGAAAGATACCATACAAAATTAAACTATAGGTTGAACTACCTGCCTCTTTAAAGGTTGTTATTGCTCAACACTTGCTCAAAAGATGCTTGATCAAGTTTCCAAACTATAAGAGAGATTGGGTATAATTCTGCCCAATAAACAATAATTCAAATTTCAAACTAAATCCAAGACATGATGGCAATAGTTGGAATATCATTTCTCCTCCTCTTTCCCTTTTCTTCTTTTTCACCCAAATAAAACTTGATCAAGTTTGAAAACTAAAATAGAAATTTGACACAATTCCATCAACATTTGGAATATAATCTGATTTTCATACTTTTGCACAGGAATGCTATATTCAAAAATATACCTTTTGTCTCATTATAATTATTGTTGATGTAGAGGTTTAACAAAGTTCTATTTATTCCATTATATTTACCCTTTACTTTTTAAGTTTCTTCTACAAATACAAACACCCGTGGACTTCTTTTGACTTAAATGCCAGCTCTGAGGAGCATCTATTATGTCAAAATAGTACGATATTTACATCCAGGATCATCAGTTTTTAACATCCTATCCAGTGTGATAGACCACACAAAAATAAAACCCCAACTTAAAACTCAATACTCCACCCATTACACGAGTGAATCAAAAACCCTTGCAAATCATATTCATCACAACATTACAGAATGTCAAATAATATGAAAATAATAAAAATACCACATTGTGATGTCAAAGATTTTTTTTCTAAAATTATTTCTATTAATTTATTTTCCTTTAAACTCAAGAGAAGCATTACTGCACTCAAGAGAATCATTACTGAGAACTCTATTAGAAACACTACCTTTGTAGCTGAAATATTCCATCAAATTCACCCAATACTGGCCCCTACAGCTTTACTATTTCATCAAATTCACCCCATAACTGCCCCTACATCTTTCCTATTCCATTAAGTTCCCCAATACTTGGAAATGGCCTAAAACACTTATGTTTTACTCTTCTTTAGGATAATAGAATTTTGGTGGGAAAAAAAAAACGCGCCACCTCTACTGAACAACAACACCATTGGTACCACACAATTAAACGACAAAGCTTTAATTAGGTGTTATTATTTACCTTCTGTTAGCTACCTATACCAATAGGTTTCATATTTCATGATGGACAAGGGAAATTCCAAATATGCTCTACTTTGATTATGCAAAGATCCCATATTTCCTAGAGAATACAAGGTGTGTAAATAGCTTAATGTGTCCCAATTTTGATGGATGGTCCAACAGTCTAATCTGGATCATTCCATGGTTTAAATTTCCAGTTGTAGAATAGAGAAAGAAGTCTGTCCAAACTGTTTAATCTTGGCAGACAAGTAGTTCAGGTAGAGAAGAAAAGGTTCCAACAGCTTAATCTGGGACCTTGGAAGAAATAAGGGTAGAAGTAGATAGAAAAAACAAGAGAAAAAGCCAGAGAAAAGAAAAGGCAAGTAAGGGTCTGCAAGTCCAAGTGCACCCTCCAAGAAGAAACAAAAAATGCTAGGCAAAGTAGCTGGGTAAGTAGTTGGGGTTGCAGAAAGGTTATCTTTACCATTGCAGGTATGTTAACTTTGTTTACTAAAGAAAAGTCAAAACAATTGAGAAGGTGTTCTTCTTCATCAAGTTGCAGCAAGCAGAAAGCATGTCTAACCTCCCTTCTTCCCCTTTCCACTTCATTACTAACACTCCCTCATCATCTGAGATTCATGGAAGAAGATTATGGTTTCATGGTGGTTCTTAATCTTTTAGAAGCCACATTTCTTGTCTAAACTCTTTTCATTTTGATCTACTCCCTAAACTAAGTAAGTTTCAAATAAACTTAGTGATTTTCCCCCCTCATTCACATCTCCCCCCATATTAACTCTAACTTTACTATGTAAATCCCCTATATTACCTTTCCCCTACTAGTATTAACACGATGGTGTATAAACCCCAAATTTTGTATAAATATCCCTCCCCTGGTATTATAGCCAATAAGTTCTGTGTCAGGGATCAAATGGCATCTGGTCACGTTGATGAACCTAACCCTAACCCCCTCCCCTCCTCTGAATTCACTTGGCCCCTTGGAAAGCTTCATTTGCTAAAAGAAGTCTCATAAATAACCTTGTTTTACCTATACCCGCTTCATTTGCGAAAATAACCCAAAATACCCACTTTCATCCATAAAGCTTCTTGGTTCTTTATCAATCAATAAAGCTTCTTGGTTCTTTCCTATATACTGGTGTATTTTGTATGATTTGCATTAGTGTATTTGATTTACTTCTAATCCTGAATCATTTATGAATATGTATATTTGCCTTTGTGTTGTGTCCTTCTCTCGTTGCAAGTAGCTGTTCTCTTGTCACAGGTAGCTGTTCTCTTGTGATCTCGTAAGGAGGCGAGTAGCTGTGGGCACCCAAAGAGGAGAGGATCTAGATCGAGGGACAACAGGAAGATAACGGTAAGTCTACCAATCTCCTCTCTTTCATATTTCATAAAGGAAGAAACCGAAGTAGCTGTATTCGTTTGTTGCTAAGGTACTGTCACACCTTAGGTGGATAGGATCGTCCTGCATAGGCATTTTTCCCCACAACAGGGCTTTACCCATTTGAGCCTTTGCGGTTTGTGTACTTGAGGTGCCAATCATGCCATCACCAGCATGAGAGTCCCTATTTGATTTAGGAGGGGGAGGAACGGAAAATTCCAGTCTAGGAGTGTCAGGAATTTTGTCATAGAGTGTTCCAGACTGAGTATAAATCAAGTCCAGATATTGTGCATGAGCAATAACTTGCTCTTTAGTGACAACTCCCCCTTTCGCCACATATTCTATATTAGAAGGTAACAATGACTTAATAAACCATTCAGCTAGAAGCTGATCAGGAACATATGTCTTTACCATTCGATGATGACATCACCACTCATGAATATGATTAGATATGTGAGTGGCTGTTGTCTATTTAAAATTGGTAAGGAGCTTCGTTCCTGTTTCGTACCTTATAGGTAACTGAAAATGGGTTAGAAAGGTAGTGGCAAGGGTGCTGAAGTTATCAAATGAAGCTCTAGCCAATTTGATGTACCATTTTGCCACCGGACCAATTAGCGTTCGCTGAAAAAGGTGAAGCCTAATCAAATCATCATTGAGGGTGTTGGACGAACACCACAAATGAAAGGTCATTACATGATTTGATGGATCTTCAACCGTATTTCCATTGAATTTAGGAATATCTTACGGAAGTTTATGAGGAATCGCTGGCCACCAAGGGGTGTAAGCAATTGGATCATTTGTTAGCCGATTCAGATCTGGTAATTCTAAAGTTGCTACAAAAGGCAATTGTTGATTCGGGTTTGGCGAAGCATACCCAAGATAAGATGGGATTTCCTGAGTAGTGGGTCTTTGCATACCAGCATAATGTATTTGATGCTGATAAATTTGATAAGGTTGATGGGCATAACCGTTATAATATGATTGTTGGTAACCATTTTGAACATATAGTTGCCCATTACCCGCAAAGATTTGTTGCTCAGGTCCTTGGTAAGCTTGCTGGAATTGTGGTTGTTGATATTGTACCAGCCATGGTTGTTGGACCATTTGCTATTGTCCAATACTGGATGTTTGACCAAGATGAGGGGTGATAGTACCCGTTTGAGCCTGAGTCGCTTCAGTTAAGGAGCCACTAATCTGTGGTTGTGATTGAGTCATGGAGACAAGAGGCTATTGTATTACGACCTGAGAGACTTGAGGTTGAAATAAAATAGGCAGCGCTTGTACTTGCGACACCGTCACAATAGCCGGTGTAGTGGGAATGTTCAACACAAGTTGATTTGGTTGCATTGAATATACAACTTTTGGTTTTTGAGGCAGTATTGGTGCCCAACCACTAGATGCTATTCCAGTTTGACCCAAATTTTGTTGTGAACTCTCATATGGTTGTTCTCCCGGAGGGAACAATGAAAAAGCATATTGCCCCCCATATGGCGGCAATCCAGTGTTCAAAGGGTAAATTGGTCTTCGGAGACTGGATTGACCAAATTGATACTGATGTGAAGGATCAATTTGCTGAGTCTCAACATAAGAAATTCCAGATAAGATTCCAGACGAATAAATAGGAACAGACCATGCTGTCAAAACAGTCCCTGGGTGGACTCCATCTAGCGGTTGAGAACTAGTTGGGACAGATGATATACCAGCAAGCATTGTCGGAGTAGCAGGAGGAGGCTCTGCTGCAGCTGTATCAGATGACACAGTCCTAGATGATGATGGTTATTCAAACATATCTAGTCTATCCAAAATATTTCCTAGCGATTCGACAGGAACTTGCGATGAAGGATGATTGAAAGAACTAACTTCAGTAGTAGAAGGATATAAGTGGATCCCAGTTCCAAAATGCAATGGGGTACTAGATGGAATATCCTCTAGAATCTCTTATATAGCAATCAGTCCAGGTGGAAGCAGTAGACCTTCAGGTCTATAAAATATTTCTGGTGCCAAAGAAGGTATAGTCTCTGCAGCAACAGTTACTGGAGGGGTGACACCTTCCGACTCAACCCTAGATGGAGTTGGTTCAGGAATAGAAGTGTTTACTGTTACACTAGGATCAGTTCTAATGTCCTCTTGTAACTACAGAACTTCTTCTATAGAGGCAGGGGTACCATAAATAATTGGAGTAACTGGAGTCCCTGATGATGTTGAAACACAAGTTTCAAATAAACCAGGATATTTCGACCCAGTCAAATGAGACTGTTTGGCCCGAAATGGCTTCATTTCCGGAGTCAAATACGGTTGACTAGTTGACGAGGTTTTGATTGACTTTCTTCCACGATTGCGAATTACTTGATCAACTCAAAATTAAAAGAGGAAAATGTTATTCCGAATTAAATGAATTTTATGATGCTTTGACACAACTTGATTTTTCAATTTTTAAGAGTTGAGAAAAAACTAAAGGTGACTCTAGTCACCTTTGATTTTTAATGAGCCTGAAGTGACAAGTGCTCAGATGGACCTTTTCTTTTAAGGAGTCGAAAAGGAACGAAAGTGACTACTCTGGAAATCTAGACAGAGGGATTACCAAACCAATTATAAAACTGCAATATACACCTCAGTGGTAAATTAAAGAGAAATTCCCGAAGAATTTATGTATGGCAGTCAATCTTCCCAAATGTTGTGTTCAGTGCATTGCGATCAATAAGGTGGCAGACACGGCTTCCTAAGGATAAATGATATCAGCCTATTGTGGTCTCCCAATATATACTCGACGGTATGTGGGAGCACAAGTCTGTACTAGCACTTGTCGTATCAAAGAGGAGGAATCACCCAACCTACGATGAAAATGATAGTTACCACGATTTACAACGCCAGAATACGTCTCTGGCCTAGACTTCTAGATGTTGTGCGTTAGGTTCCAAACCATTTTTATGTTCATTAAGGTTTATTTTATAGTTGATCTTTCTTAAGAATTTTTCCTTTCAAGGTTCACCGCATGATGTAGATGTACAATTCCTAAGTATGCAAGCTAAAATGATAAATAGTCGTTTATTTTCTTTTAGCAATGAAAATCCTAGCTACTAAAAAAAGAAAAGTAAGATTCTTTCAACGGAGAGCAGAGAGCACACACTAAATGCACTTTTCCTAAATCAATTTCTGCATGCAGTCTAAATGCAAATGCACATGCATGTATTTGTTTTTCTGTTTCCTTAATGTGAGAATGCCAAAAAGAAAACTAAGTACAAATCTGAACTACTTTTCTTCAAAGTGACACTTTAGAAATTTCTTTTTAAAATGAAAGGAAAACTAAGATGACACTTTCAATTTCGAACGGAAAACTATTTTCGACACTTCAAAGAATCGACAATTTAAATCAAATACAATGACAAAATTACAATCGACTATCTCAAAGAGGAAGACTTTACGACACTCTTTTTCTTGACTCAAAACGACAGTTGTAACACTTTTGAATCAAAAGACAATAGTTCGATTAAGCTACTTTTTGCAAAGTAGAACTGTAAATGATGAAAAAACATAAAAAACATTCACAATTCCTTATCAAGGGAGACTGAATAATGTGAAGGAAGAAGGCTTCAACAATGATATATTGATCATAAGCAGCAAAACTACTAAATAGAGCTGAAAATAATGAAGAAAAAACCAAAATCTGGAGAGAGAAATAGTCTCATTCAATCATCGCACCTGTCCTTAAGGGAAATAGGGATGCATCTCACCTGCAGCACATGGGAGGTGCGATGCATCCAAACTGCCAATGAGAGACAGTGTGATGGTCCAAGGATGAGACTGAGCTTGGTTTTCACTCACAATTTGAAGCTAAGTTCAGTGATTTAGGCCGATCTTATGATAGACAGTAAACACAAAGTATAGGGGTATGATGTTATGAGGTTATTGAGCTACCACCAGGGCACTTAGGATGTTCGCAAGTCAGATGTTTAGTTCATAAACCAACCCGGAGATTGACTAAAGTAGCGTTGATCTACTTTGCAGTTGCATAGCAAAAGCAGTTCGAGGGCTAGCTGGCTTAACTTCAGGCTCCATCTATAGTTTATAAAGCAAACAATAGTAACAAACAAACAAACTATTTGTTCCCCAGTGGAGTCACCATTTTGTTTCTGGGAAAACTAGTGTCTATTCAGATCTACTAGTCCCACTAAGATGGGTAGCTATCTTAGAAACAAACAATTCAAAGTAACATGTGTTTTCCTTTATGGATGATAGATAAGAGAGAAGTAGAGAGCACCAGCCTTAATCTTTCGCTTGGCTCCTTGCTTGTTTCCTCTCTCTTTTGATAGAGCTTGCCACTCCTTTCTCACTTGTCCCACTTCAAAGAACACCTATAGAGGCAAAGCAACAAGAACCCATCAAAGCATAAAGATCTATGATACCATAAACAATGTAGAATCAGAAGTATATTAACCATACAATTGCATACATAAATACAAGATTCAGAAATACACAAGTATATGGATGAAAACACAAATAATTTTATTGATAGTAGAAGTAGAAGAGAGGATTACAACCCAGTTGTCTGATCCAGCATCATCCTCCCAGCATGAAAGCCCTCTTCACCTCATGAAAAGCAAGATCACCCAACAATATAATGTCTCAAAGCGAAACCAACAACACTTCCTTACAAATTACAAAATTCCATCCCTTGGATCTCTGGGATGAGGTATCCATTTATAGATGTTTGCAGAGGGGTGAGTCAGCTTTTGGGTTTTTGATTAGTGTCATTTCACTGATATTTCTTGGTTCCACTTGGATATTTCATGATCTCTTACTCATCCCTGGGCGAATTTAGAGAGGCAAGTGGCATATGAGCAGTTTCTAGAAGATTCTCTGAGTTTCCACCTGGCAAACTACCTCTACCATTTGTTTGGTCTTGCTCATCGCACCTTACAGAAGGACTTTTCAGTATGCATCGCACCCCTTGTGTGTAACAGGTGAGATGCATTGCACCCTCAACATGGAGCACTCTGTATGGTCCAATTTTGACCAGTTCTAAGTAGTTTTTCAGGGAGAACTTCTGGGAAATGATGTAATTAGTTGACCTTGATCCTTTAGGGTTTGAAACAACACTTTTAGGGGTTTAAGAGCCCTTGGTTTATTGAAATATGTGATTGGGGTTGCAGTGCCCAAATATGTCTATAACATACCTGTACTCAAATCACTCTTTAGAAGCTATTATCAATGGTTTTAGAAAAAATCATGCATGAAAACAACACATCTTATAGTATTCCCATGAAGAGTAGCACGAGTAGAACATAACCCCAAAGTGTTTCTTTATTACCCAAAAAAATATTACGCAGGAGCTTATTGCTAAGCACACGACTCAAAGGTCAGATGAACCGACTGACAAATGACTTCCTATTTAAAGATAAATCCTCCAATAGCTAGTTCACATGATCCTCATTAAAGCAATCTCAACCGTTGATGAAGATTAAAATTTCTTTTAATCTCATCCGTTGAAATATTTAAACATTTGGAGAAATTCGAAATTTTTCATTAAGTGGATTTTAATTAACTCAAAAATAAATTTTTAAACATTTAGGGAAATTCGAAATTTTTCATTAAGTGCATTTTAATTAACTCAAAAATTAGATTTTTGAGTTAATTTCCAAAAAAATTTGACTTTGACTTAACCCCAAGGGATCAAAGGTTTAAAATTTGGCAAAATAATTAATTTACCTTAATCCCGAGACCTTTTAAAATTTTATTTTTAAGGATCGAAGAATTTTTCCTTTGGAGAATTTAAATTTACCTAGGACCTAGAATTAATTATTCTGCTTTAGGATTTTAATTAATTTTTTGCCAGAAAATTTAATTAATTAACCTATGAGGGGATAAATTATTTTTCCAACTCTTAAGACACTTTACATCAATCTTTTCATATTTTTACATCATAAGTAGGAAAAATGATTTGTAATAGACCCTCACAGACTACCCATTTTTGCGACACAAATATAATCCAGTAGACCAAGCAATTTGTAATAAAATAACCTAACCAAATAGTTGTTGATTTGGGGTAGCATCAGATGTGATCTAGCCATGAAAATTGGTAGAGAGGTTAAAGCACATGAGATCTCCAAGACTGAGAAATGGTTTGGGAGATATTAAAATAATTAATATTTTTAATGGAGTTCCTAAGTCTAAACTTCGGAAAAATAAAATATTAATGCGTATTAATATAAAAGTTGGTTAGAAGGTTCCAAATGTCATGGATCAAGCCAAATCTAATCTTAGCCATTGATTAGAGATCTACTCTCAGTCGTTGATGGACCAACGAGAAAAGTATAGAAGAGGCATGAGGGTCAGTTGGAGAATACACAAGAGGGATCAGTCATTCATTTTGCTAGAGCAGGGTTGCTAAGCAAAGTTGAACCAGTGATCAATAGCGAGGTGTAGTGAGTACGAGGCAGAGAGGCAGGGATAATACTAGGAGACTAGCATAGAAGCAGAAGGAGCTAGAGCAGTAGTCAGTCCAGGCTATGCAGAGCCCAACAGAGGCAGCACAAATCCCAAAGAGACTGTGTCATCCATGCAGAGGGAGTGATGCAGAGGCTCCCAGAGGCTGCTCAGTGCCTAAGAGGGCAGTGATCAACAACGAGGGGTAGTGAGTACAAGGCAGAGAGGTAGGGAAAATACTGGGAGACAAGCATAGGAGCAGAGAGAGCCACAACAACAGTCAATCCAGGCTACGCAGAGCCCAACAAAAGCTGTGTAGAGCCCAGAGAGACTGCATCATCCACACAAAGGGAAGAGGGAGTGATGCAGAGGCTCCCAGAGGTTGCGTAGTGCCTAAGAGGGCTGATCAGAGAGTCCTAGGGTTGACGCTGGTTAGAAGGAGGCTGACGTAGAGGCCAGAAGGGCTAGAGCTGAGCTTCAGTTGTGTCAAAGAGGGTTTCGTAGGACAATTTTTTTGAATACCTGTTTCCGAATATAGAGGTATTGCTGCCGTGTATTTTTCTCTGATGGGTGAGCCGGAAATAGGCACCCAGTTGTACTCAGCTAGACTACTTAATAATATAACCCTTTGAATAGTTGCACTGGTTTTGCCGCATTGGGTTTTTCCAGGGGCATTGGTCCAAAAATAATGGTGTCACTTGTGTTCTTGTTTTCTTTTAGTTGATGATCTGTAGATGTTGTGATTGTATTGTGTTTATTTCGATATTTAACTATATTAAATAACTTGTTCGAATTTAGACAAGTAGGAGAAATAAACCATCAGAATATAGAATAATTTTCTAACGGATATACTTAGAAAATTCGACAATAGTTAGGATTATTCCCAAATTATTTTTACATAGACTCGATCTAGAACACTAGGATTCACCTAAGATCCTAGCGACAAAATCCATTCTAGCTTTGGGGTAAGACTGTATTGAAAAATGGCAACAAAAAATGCTAAAAATAGAAGTGTTAAAAATAGCAGTTTGAGAAACAGTGCTGGATTGGGCAACAGGGAATGAAAAATGGAAGTGTTAAAAATAGAAGTTCTATTTTTAGTAGTTCAGGATGGATTCCTATTTTAGCCAGTCCCCAGACTAAAAATAGGAAGTAAAATTCGAATTTGAACTTAACAGCTGTTTGAAAATAAATTAATTAATTCTCCATGAGTTAATTAGTTGTGAAAAATCAAACATGAAGTCTATGTGAGGACATGCAATAGTTTGTCTATTAATTGAGGAATTTATCCATCAGTTAAAGAGATAAGGATGAGTTATAATTTGAGATGTAATTAGTTGGCTCAGTTAACTGAGTCAAGTCCAATTATAATTGATTTAAAAAGTTTGTTTAAATTAATGTGAGTTTAGTTAGTTAATGCTTGCATGCATGTAACTGCTGCATTTCAGATAACTGAATATTCTCTCATAAATAACTCATGCATGCCACTTCAGATAGAGACCCAGTTGAGATCAGAGAAGGGACAGTGTACTGTCAGTTGGATGAATATTTTTCCTATAAAGGAAACTCATCCATGATGAGGATTTATCTCCTTCAGGACTACGTAGTTGGATTAGAGGTTGGTGAGTGTGTGAAGAGGCCAATTCACACAAGTGGCTGCACTAGACCCCAATCCAAATTGTGCAAAGAAATAGGAGGTTTGGAGGGCAAACCTAACATTAGATAGAGGCCTTTGACTATCTATGAGCAGTAGAGGTATTGCAGAGAGAGCAGAATAGATTTTGAGTTGATTCTTTTTGTAATATTGACTATATTTCCACTTGTATGATAATACAGAGCTAGGGTTTTAGGCTGAGGCTTTCCCTGGGTAAATTCTTCTGTGTTATTGTTGATTACTTCTCATTCTCAGTTATATCTGCTCATGCTTGATGATTCTCATATCTGTTTAAGATCCGCAAAGTTTATGGTAAAAGTATATCTAGTATTATGCTTTAAGACATTGCATATATCAGGTGATCTATAGTGAAAATTCTACATGGTATCAGAGCTAGCTAATTTGTAGAAAAATTATACATGGTATTGGAGCACAAGTGATCAAGGAGAGAACAGTATACTGAGGGGAGATTTCAAAGTTTTGAGTTTTGGGCCGAGAGTTTGTAGAGCATATCTGAAAATTTTTGTACAAAATTTTTAGAAACAAATAGCAGATTTGGATTCCTTGCGGAAAAATACCCAAATTCAAAAAACAAGTCAGCTGAATCGGAGTTCAAATGAGGGAGATATCGTTGATTTAAAATCAGCTCTTTTTCTACAAAATTTCATGATGGCGGGAATTATGAAACAGATTGGTGTGCTATCCAAGAACCTGTATGCACTTGAGGTACAAGATGCATGCAAAGCCTTGAGGAGCAAGACAAAGGTTAGATACTTGGTGGTTGAGAGGGAGAGTAAATTACCTCTCAACGTGCAGCGCCAGAAAAAGTCTCAGATGATTGTGGAGGAGCCACGATTGGTGAAGCAGCTTCAAGAGGTTGTGGAGTAGCCATAACTGGGGAAGCCGAGAGGAGACATAGCGGAGGCATCCACTCATGCAGATACCTCTAGTACAGGGAAACTTTGAGCCAGATAGGCAGAGGGATCACATGCAGCCATACCTCTAGGTAGGAGGTGGGGCGATGTGGAGTGATCGTCCCAAGGAGGAGGGGCAGGATCCTTGAGGTACCCAACCTCTTTGATTCGACTTTGCTACAAGAGCCCCGATGAGGAGTACCAAGACTGTCTGATTGAGTAGAGACAGATGCGGATGGAGGGGAAGAGAGAGCTATAATGCAGGAATCCCAAGGCAACATAGAGCTAGCAGGCTGCAGCAATGCGAGAGGCACAAGTGTTTTGCACCAGTGCAGGATGGCACAGAGAAATGTGCAATGGTGCGAGATACATGGATATGTTGCAGTAGCGTAGAGGTCAGAGAGGGAGCACTTGTTAGCATCAGGTAGAGCTTCAGCATTAGAGTATGTTTCTAGCCCAATAGAGAGGTCAGTTGGGAGTTTTTTTGTTCCGAGAGTTGCTGGAGAAACCACACATGGTAGAAGTGTTGCATGTAGAACATTCTGAAGGCACAGGATTGGATTCGAGAGGGAGCCTTTCTTGTTGAGAGGGAGTGTTGAAAAATGGCAACAAGAAATGCTAAAAATAGAAGTGCTAAGAATAGCAGTTTGCGTACCAATGCTGGATTGGGCAATAGGGAATGAAAAATGGAAGTGTTAAAAATAGAAGTTCTATTTTTAGTAGTTTAGGATGGATTCCTATTTTAGTTAGTCCCTGGACTAAAAATAGGAAGTAAAATTCAAATTTGAACTTAACAGCTATTTGAAAATAAATTAATTAATTCTCCATGGGTTAATTAGTTGTGAAAAAACAAACATGAAGTCTATGTGAGGACATGCAACAATTTATCTATTAATTGAGGAATCTATCCATCAGTTAAAGAGATAAGGATGAGTTCTAATTTGAGATGTAATTAGTTGGCTCAGTTAATTGAGTCAAGTCCACTTATAATTGATTTAAAAAGTTTGTTTAAATTAATGTGAGTTCAGTTAGTTAATGTTTGCATGCATGTAATTGCTGCACTTCAGATAACTGAATATTCTCTCATAAATAACTCATGCATGTGAGTTCCGACAAAGACCTAGTTGAGATCAGAGAAGGGACAGTGTACTATTAGTTGGATGAATATTTTTCCTATAAAGGAAGCTCATCCATGATGAAGATTTATCTCCTTCAGGACTGCGTAGCTGGATCAGAGGTTCGTGAGTGTGTGAAGAGGCCAATTCACACAAGTGGTTGCACTAGACCCCAATCAAAATTGCACAAAGAAATAGGAGGTTTGGAGGGCAGACCAGAGGTTAGATAGAGGCCTTTGACTGTCTATGAACAGCAAAGGTATTCCAGAGAGAGCAAGATAGACTTTGAGCTGATTCTTTTTGTAATACTGGCTATATTTCCACTTGTATAATAATACAGAATTGGGGTTTTAGGCTGAGGCTTTCCTCGGGTAAATTCTTTTGTGTTATGGTTGATTACTTCTCATTCTCAATTGTATCTGTTCATGCTTGATGATGCTCATATCTTTGTAAGCTACACAAAGTTTATGGTAGAAGTAGATCTAGTATTATGCTTTAGGACATTGCATATATCAGGTGATCTACAGTCAAAATTCTACATGGTATGAGAGCTAGCTAATTTGTAGAAAAATTTCTATAGACTGGAGGAAAACTCTGTCAACCATCGGAGAATGGATCGATGAGACAAAAACCTCTCAGAATGAATATCGTCACTAAAAAAGTAGGTTTACTTAGGTCGTTACATATATGACACAGATCTACTGAGATTATTTACATTATACACATGCAGAAAGGGTTTACATAACATCTTGGAAGTCAAGTTGATGATGATCGCTGGACAGCAGGGACACATCAATCAAGTGTTATCCCTTTTGTGAATAAATGGGGTGTATGATGAGCCTCATAAATGGGTAATTATATGGGCTCATTTTACCTCCTAACCTAGTCAAATCAACCATTCTCTTAGCTTATTGTATGATTTTCTAATTATATTTATGCTTATATTGTGAGTTGAGTTAGTTATGATGCCATGTGGTCTAACACGTATTTAATGAAAATTATTGATGGATTTCGAGGTCAAAGTCAAGGATCCAGTGGACAAATGGTAGCAATAACTCGTAGTGGAAAAAGGAGAGGACTTATAAGATGGAATCCCCCTCATTTATTACTCCTTACTTTGAATTCCCCTTCATTCAACTCGGAGTACAAGCAGCCAAATCATGTACTAGAAGGCAGTCGAGCAAGTGGAGGATGACTGATAGTTATCTCGAGTTTTGGGAGCCAAGCCTACCTGATTTTAAGGAAGCCGTTGGTAGCTTCAAATGTATAAGTAGAGAGGCCTAGGGCCTCACTAGGGTAAGATTTTTTCTTATGTAAACTCTGCTCAAATTTTGAGCTTATTATTTTTGTGACGGTCTCATGTAAACTTGCTATTTTTTGATAATGAAGGTGGAATCCTTTTTGAGCTAGCACTGATTTACCTCAGAGGGCTATAGCTCTTGGGTTATGGCCCAATCCAAGTAGCCAAGCCTCTCTTTACTTGTATTTGTATGTTTACATCAGTTTGTAGATTAATTTGTTGTTAAATGTATTTATTTGATGGTTAAGAATAGGTTTCTTTTGATGATTTAGTAGTTTACTTTCATTTGTGCTTTATGTAGCAGGTTAAGCAGTCATCAGAAAAGATTCAAAAGGCTAGCAACAGTGCCTTGGCCTCTCTTCCTCCCTTTGGGAGCATGATTTGAGGCAAAGACTCCCTTGCTGCCCCAAAAACACAGATTTTCCTCATTCATAGGATTTCTAGTGTTTGCATCCTTTTAGTAGGTTAATAGTCTAGTTTTTCTTTGATTCAGATCTTTTTTATCATGTTCACTTCCTGATTTGAAATAGTCTTCTTTCATTCTTTCCTTTCTTCCAGCATTTCTCAGCATTTCCTTCCATAGATCATAGTTTAGACTATTTTGATGCAAAACTCTATTTTTCCAGATGCACTCATTTCATGGCTTGCTTGATCTTCTTGGTTGACTATTAGTTCCTTTGCAGTAGATCTCTTCTAGTAGTAGGCCAGATTATTAGCCATCACATCCTGCATCTGATCCATGCCCTATATGTCTCCCAAACCTCACCTCAATTCTGCCTTAGTTTCCTGCATTTTCCATAGAACTTCTTCCTATCTTCTTGAGCAAACCCAATCATCTTTCTCTCTCCTGGTGGTTCATGGTAGACCTTAGGTGCCTTAACACCTCATCTCAACCTTCATCCACCTTTTTCACCCACTCTCACACCCTCAAAATAGCAGAAATTTCTCTCGGCCTCCTCCTGCAGACCTCCTATAGTTTCCCTGTTTTCCTCCTGTAGTTACCCTATGTCTTCTTGTAGTTTTTCCTATAGGCTTTCTTTTGAAGGCTGAGTGTGGTAAAAGCCTCCAGAAGGCCACCTAGGACCTCCTAGGACCCATCCACACCATCTTCCAAGCTCCAAAACCACCCTTTACCTCCACCTATTCACTGCCACACACACACAATAAATTAAATGCATGTCAAATTCACATAGAAACCCATAAAAATCCAAAAGTATTTTTTTTGCTTATTTACTTCCAGAGATAGCATGGTTAGATGTTGTTTTTTTTCTTGAGTAGATAATGGCATTGATTTCATGGTTTTCATAGTGTTTTTGGCAAAAATAGAATTAGCTTGTTAATTAGGGTTTACTAGGCCTTTCTTTACATTCCAGTCTCTTTTTCATCTTTGCAATTAGAATAGCTTCTGTAGAATAATCATCCTTTCTTTCATCACACATAGAGCTTCTTCTGAGATTTATAGAAGTTGGTTTGAGCTCCTAGTGATCTTGTGCCAGCTGACCAAGTGACAACCTGCAGTAAGAACTAGTACTTGTGCATACAACACCGATGCTTCCAAGTTTGTTACAAACCACCAGGTTGATAAAAGTGTTATAGACATATTTGGGCACGGCAACCCAAATTACATATGTTGATAAACCAAGGGCTTTCAAACCCCTAAAAGTTTTGTTTCAAACCCTAAAGGATCAACGTCAACTAATGACATCATTTCCTAGAAGTTTTGCTTGAAAAACTACTCAGAACTGGTCAAAACTGGACCATACAAACTGCTCAGTGCTAAGGGTGCGATGCATCTCACCTGTTACACACAAGGGGTGTGATGCATACTAAAAATCCCTTCTGTAGCGTGCGATGGGCGAGAGTAGACAAATGGTAGAGGCAGTTTGCTAAGTGGAAACTCAGAGAATCTTCTAGAAACTACTCATATGACACTTGCCTCTTTGAATTGGCCCAGAGATGAGTAAGAGATCATGAAATCTCCAATTGGAACCAAGAACTATCAGTGAAATGACACTAATCAAAAACCCAGAAGCTGACTCACCCCTCTGAAAATATCTATAAATGGATCCCTCATCCCAGAGATCCAGAGGTTGGAATTTTGTAATTTGTAAGGAAGTGCTGTTGGTTTCTCTTTGAGACATTGTATTGTTGGGTGATCTTGTTTTTCATGAGGTGAAGAGAGCTTTCATGCTAGGAGGATGATGCTGGATCAAACAGCTGGGTTGTAATCCTCTCTTCTACTTTTATCAATAAAATTATTTGAGTTTTCCTCCATATACTTGTGCACTTGTAAATATTGTATTTGTGAATGCAATTGTATGGTTAATGTACATCTGATTCTACATTGTTTATGGCATTATAGATCTCTATGCTTTGATAGTATTTTTCTGCTTTGCCTCTATAGGTGTTCTTTGAAGTGGGACAAGTGAGAAAGGAGTGGCAAAGCTCTATCAAAGGAGAGAAGAAACAAGCAAGGATCCAAGCAAAAGAATGAGGTTGGTGCTCTCTGCTTCTCTCTTATCTATCATCCATAAAGGAAAACACAAGTTGCTTTGAATTGTTTGTTTCTAAGATAGCTACCCGTCTTAGTGAGACTAGCAGATCAAATAGCGACACTAGTTTTCCCGGAAAAAAAATGGCGACTCCACTGGGGAGCGAATAGTTTGTTTGTTTGTTACTGTTGTTTGCTTTATAAACTACAGACAGAGCCTGAAGTTAAGCCAGCTAGCCTTCAAACTGCACTTGTTATGCAAGTGCAAAGTAGACTGTTTCTCTCTCCAGAAACTGGTTTTTTCTTCATTGTTTTCAGCTCTATTTAGTAGTTTTGCAACCTGTGATCAGTATATCATTGTTGAAACCTTCTTCCTTTACATTATTCAGCCTCCATTGATAAGGAATTGTGAATGTTTTTAATGTATTTTTCATCATTTACAACCCTCCTTTGCAAATAGTAGCTTAATCGAACTGTCATCTTTTGATTCCAAAGTATCACAACTGTCATTTTGAGTCAAGAAAAGAGTGTGGTAAAGTCTTTCTCTTTCAAATAGTTGATTGTACTTTTGCCATTGTATTTGATTTGAATTGTCAATATTTGAAGTGTCGAAAGCAGTTTTCCATTCGAAATTGAAAGTTTCGTCTTAGTCTTCCTTTCATTTTGAAAAAGAAATTGCTAAAGTGTCGCTTTTAAGAGAAGTAGTTCAGATTTGTACTTAGTTTTCTTTTTGGCATTCTCACATTAAGGAAACAGAAAAACAAATATATGCATGTGCATTTTCATTTAGACTGCATGCGGAAATTGATTTAGGAAAAGTGCATTTAGTGTGTGCTCTCTGCTCTCTGTTGAAAGAATTGTACTGTTCTTTCCTCAGTAGCTAGGATTTTCATTGCTAAAAGAAAATAAACGACTGTTTATCATTTTAGATGCATATTTAGGAATTTTACATCTACGTCACGCTGTGAACCTTGAAAGGAAAACTTCTTAAAAAAGATCAACTATAAAATAAACCTCAATGAACATAAAAATGCTTTGGAACCTAACGCACAACATCTAGAAGTCTAGGCTAGAGATGTATTCCGGCATCGTAAAGCCTGGTAGCTATCATTTTCACTGAAGGTTGGGTGATTCCTCCTCTTTGATACGACAAGTTCCAGTACGGACTTGTGCTCCCCGTATTGTCGATTATATATTGGGAGACCACAATAAGTTGACATCCTTTATCCTTAGGAAGTCGTGTCTACCGCCCTATCGATCACAATGCACTGAACACAACATTCAGGAAGATTGACTACTGTACGTAAAGTCCTCGGTAATTTCTCTTTAATTTACCATCGAGGTGTATATTGCAGTTTTTCGATTGGTTTGGTAATCCCTCTGTCTAGATTTCCAGAGTAGTCACTTCGATTCCTTTTCAACTCCTTAAAAGAAAAGGTCCATCTAAGCACTTGTCACTTCGGGCTCATTAAAAATCAAAGGCGACTAGAGTCACCTTTAAATTTTTCTCGACTCTTAAAAATTGAAAAAGCAAGTTGTGTCAAAGCATCATAAAGTTCATTTAATTCAAAATAACATTTTCCCCTTTTAATTTTGAGTTGATCAAGTAATCCGCAATCGTGGAAGAAAGTCAATCAAAACCCCATCGTTCATGGAGACTAACGAGTCAACCGTCTTTGACTCAGGAAATGAAACCATTTTGGGCCAAGCGATCTCATTTAACTAGGTCGAAATCTCTTGGTTAATTTGAAACTTGTGTTTCAACATCATCAGAGACTCCAGTTACTCCAATTATTTCTAGTACCCCTGCCTCTACAGAAGAAGTTCTGCAGTTACAAGAGGAAATTAGAATTGATCCTAGTGTAACAGTAAACACTTCTATTCCTGAACCATCTCCATCTAGGGTTGATTTAGAAGGTGTCACCCCTCTAGTATCTTTCGCTGCAGAGTCTATAGCTTCTTCGGCACCAGAAATATTTTACGGACCTGACGGTCTACCTCTTCCACCTGGACTAATTGCTATAGAAGAGATTGTAGAGGATCTTCCATCCAGTACCCCATTGCATTTTGGAACTAGGATCCACTTATATCCTTCTACTACTAAAGTTAGTTCTTTCAATCATCCTTCATCGCAAGTTCCTGTCAAATCACTAGGAGATCTTTTGGATAGACTAGATATGTCTGAACAACCATCAACATCTAGGACTGTGTCATCTAATACAGCAGCAATAGATCTTCCCGCTGTTACTCCGACAATGTTCGCTGGTATACCATCTGTCCTAACTAGTTCTCAACCGCTAGATGGAGTACACCAAGGGACTGTTTCAACAACATGGTCTGTTCCTATTTGTTCATCCAGGATCTTATCTAGAATTTCTTATGTTGAGTCTCAGCAAATTGATCCTTCACATCAGTATCAATTTGGGCAGTCTAGTCTCCAAAGACCAATTTACCCTTTGAACACTGGATTGCTGCCATATGGGGGGCAGTATGCCTTTTCATTGTTCCCTCCAGGAGAGCCACCATATGAGAGTTCACAACAAAATTCGGGTCAAGCTAGAATTGCATCTAGTGGCTGGGTACCAATACTGCCTCAACATCCAAGAGTTGTATATTCAATGCAACCAAATCAACCTGTGTCGAACATTCTCGCTACACTGGCTATTGTGACGGTGTCACAAGTACCAGTGTTGCCTGTTCTATGTCAACCTCAAGTCTCTCAGGTCATAATACAACAACCTCTTGTCTCCACGACTCAATCACAACCACAGATTAGTGGCTCCTTAACGGAAGCGACTCAGGCTCAAACCGGTACTATCACCCCTCATCTTGGTAAAACATCCAATATTGGACAACAGAAAATGGTCCAACAACCATGGCTAGTACAATATCAACAACCACAATTCCAGCAAGCTTACCGAGCACCTGAGGAACAAATCTTTGCGGGTAATGGGCAACCATATGTTCAAAACGATTACCAACAATCATGTTCCAATGGCTATGCCCATCAACCTTATCAAAGTTATCAGCATCAAATACATTATGATGGAATGCAATGACCCACTGCTCAGGAAATCCCATCTTATCTTGGGTATGCTTCACCAAACCTAAATCAACAGTTTCCTTTTGTAGCAACTTTAAAATTGCCAGATCTGAACCAGCTAACAAATGATCCAATTGCTTACGCCACTTGGTGGCCAGCGATTCCTCATAAACTTCTGTTAGATATTCTTAAATTCAATGGAAATCTGAGTGAAGATCCATCGAATCATGTAATGACCTTTCATTTGTGGTCTTCATCCAACACCCTCAATGATGATTCGATTAGGCTTCGCATTTTTCAGCGAATGCTAACTAGTCTGGCAATGAAATGGTACATCGAATTTCCTAAAGCTTCATTTGATAACTTCAGCGCCCTTGCCACCACCTTTTTAACCCATTTTCAATTACCCATAAGGTACGAAACAGGAATGGAACTCCTTACCAATTTTAAACAGATAACAACCCCTCACATATATGATCATATTCATGAGTGGAGATGGCATCGTCGAATGGTAAAGACATATGTTCCTGATCAGCTTCTAGCTGAATGGTTTATTAAGTCATTGTTACCTTCTTTTACAGAAGATGTGGCGAAAGGGGGAGTTGTCACTGAAGAGCAAGTTATTGCTCGAGCACTATATCTGGACTTGATTTATAGTCAGTCTGCCATGCTCTATGACAAAATTCCTAACGCTCCTAGACTGGAATTTTCCATTCCTCCCCCTCTTAAATCAAATAGGGAATATCATGCCAGTGATGGCGTGATTGGAACCTCAAGTATGCAAACCGCAAAGGCTCAAACTGGTAAAGCGCTTGTAGTTTCTAGCAAAAAATCAAATGACAAACTTCCTGCCTCAGAGGTTAATGCCGTGTCATCGGACAAGGATAAAGAACCAAAGCAACCAGGGGGCAAGAATAAAGGGAAAAACAAAAAGAAGAAATAGGAAGATTCGACTCCTGAAAAATCTTCTGAGAACCCTACTGGGAAACAGAAACCTCATCATCCATGTTTAATATGTAACGATGAACATTTCACGAGAGATTTTCCACATCGAGCTGAGGTTGCAAAATTTTAAAAAACTTCAAATACATCAGCGGTGTTGACTAATCCGTTTCTAAACCCAGAAACTAACATGGTTGCTATAGATCATGCTTCCAAATCTCAAGTGCTTATGCTATACATCTCGAAACAACAAAATGATGCTTTGATATCAACAAGGAATAAAGATTATGGGAATCCACAGTCGTCGAACAACAAGGCTACAGATCAACCCAGTAGTTTGACAACAACTTCGCTAGAAGTTGTTCCGCCCATCATTCCTGAATTAACTATAAAGCCACCTAAGGGAATAGTACATAAATCAACATTTAATACCCGTGCCCGAGCAGCATAGAATTATAATATAGTGGAGGATTTGGCTCAATTTCCATCCGCTATGTTGACATTTGAGGTACTGCAAAATTCCCCTCCCAAAAGCAAGCTTTATTATCAGCAATAGGTGGGATTGATCCAGCGGATTCCAATCTTGTGGCCTTTAACCATAAAGGATATGAACCTCAGTTACCGGCCCAACTCACTTTCCTTATATAGGTAAAATCCCTCAACAAAACTGTTCATTGAACAATCATTGATGAGGGGGAATCTACTTGTATTATGTCAATGAGGTGCTGGAAAAATTTAGGTTCACCACCCTTGTCACGATCATCAACGACATTGAAAGCATTTGATAGAAGAACATACACACCGTATGGGATATTAAGTAACTTACAAGTCGAACTGGGGGGCAAGACAATAGAAATTGAAGTCGAAGTTATTGATGGAAACCTCGATTACAATACCCTACTGGGAAGGCCATCAATTTATGCTATGGCTGCTATTGTGTCAACATATTTTAGAAAGATTGCATTTCCCTTCCAAGGCGGAATTACAATTGTTGACCAACTAACCTTTCTCTCCAATAGTTCACAAGTTACAAGAAGCATTCCAATGATCCATGGAAGCTCTCAATTGCTTCAAAATGTCAGAGTAGGTCTCCTAAAAGACCCTTCCTTAATGGGTACTTTTGCCCTCCCGCCTCCAAGTAATATGGCAGCAGTGGTCATAGTGGAAACCTATCATATGATATCTTATACATCATCAAAGATTAAGAAGAACTCTGACCATTTTGATACTATGGGTCACCGAGGATGGTACTTATCTTGTGTCAACCTCATTACAAAATGAAACAAGGGTTATTGTTATAGGGAAAAGTGTCTATCTAGATCTGCTCTATCCCACTAGGGTGTGACAGCTACCCTAGAAACAAACAAAGAAAACTACTTTTGTATTCTTCTTTATGAACTATAAACGAAGAGGAATAGGATGAACCAACCTGTGTCTTGCGCTAGTCCTTTGATCCAATCTCTCTTCTCTTTGACAGCTCCCAGCTACCTGCTCTCTCACTTGTCCAGCTTCACCAAATACCTGTAAGATCACAGAAGAAGGAAACTATACAAAGACATGGGTTTATATTCATAAATAACTTAGGATCAGATTTAAGTTAACCATATAAATGTAACAAGCATCAATGAAACACAAGCATGGAGAAGAAACTCAAATAGTTTTATTGATATACAAGAAGATCCAGGAGGAGTTATAACCGATGATTCCTGACCCAGCATCAACCTCCCAGCAAAGAAATCCATTCTTCAACCCCAACAAAGCATAGATCACCCAATTCTCTGATATGTATCTCAAAACCAACAACAATTCCTTACAATGTGCAAAATTCCAGCCTCTGGATCTCTGGGATGAGGGATCCATATATAGATGTATGCAAGGAGGATGAGTCAGCTCATGAATTGATTAGTGGCTTCTCTCTGTCAGTTCTTGCTTCCATTTGGAGACTGAGAGCCTCTTACTCATCCTTGGTCGAATTCAGTGAGGCAAGTGTCATTGGAGAAGATTCTGGAAGCTTCCATTGTCTCTCCACCTCGTGGAATGACTCTGCCACTTGTCATTTCCCGCTCAACGCACCCTGGTAGTGCATTTAGGTGCGTTGCAACGCACCTAGCTAGTGGACTTAGGTGCTATGCAACGCACTTGGCTAGTGGAGCAGCTGAAATGATCCCGATTTGACTAATTCTGAGCAGTTTCTGGTGGAGAACTTCTGGGAGAAGCTATAATTTGTTGACCTTGTTCCTTTAGGAGTTAGAACAACACTTTTAGGGACTTAGGAGCCCTTGATTTATGGACATTTCATGCTTAGAGCTGTAAGGCACAAAAATGTCTATAACAGTTTCCCCCTAAAGTATGAGGCCGTTTATCGGGTGAAATGCTTTATTAGGAGGATCCGAAGTTCTTTCAATGCTGGGAGGAGACCTGTAATAAGATACAATACAATACATTATCTTCATACTGTTTTCATGATCTAGCTAAGGCGGGCATTCCCATGCTCAACTTTATAAATTCATTTTCATGTACATAGGACAGACAATAGTCTGATGGTAGACTGATGATTCTGATAGAGCCATCATCCTTTTGATAGGATGATTATCTGTGTTGCAATGCTATACATTTCAATGTCTTTATTTTCCTGAATATATATCGCAGCCCAGATGGATGAAACTAGATCCGGGGTCTTCAATCTCATCTGATCTTCACTCGAAGTACAAGTCGATCCATGTGAGAAATGTTTTGAAGTCGAACATGGAAAGACATCGCTTGATTACCAGTCAATGATGGAAACTGTTAACAAGCGCGAGAGGAATCACTGATAATGATAATGACCCTCAAGGTACTGCAGTACAATTCACATGGTGTGAATAAAGGACTTGGCGTCGAACACCACGCAAAATCTTTCGGTCGAAGGTCATTGATGTATACCTGTCGCCGGAAGTGAGAAACTTGCCATTGAGGCATGCAAGCTTCAAAGTACTGAATGGGGTGTTCCTAGATCAACTTCTTGGATAATGAGCTGATGTTGACAAGAAGTGATCCATCATAGGAGGGCCTTAATGAATCCCACATCAATGACACGGAACGGAGCAAATGATTTTGATGGAGGTGAAAACGATCTGATGATATATAGTTCAGGGTGGCGGTCATGAAAGAATGGAGTATAATGTATGGTAGTGGGCGGGACACAGGTGGCCTTTCTGGATGACTTCTCTTGAACATGTCGGCGACACTTATGTGATGGATTGGTAGCATTAACCCCTAATGTGGATGGTATGGCGAGACCATGGCGATGTGACCGGTGAATGAAACAACCCAACCCGACTCGGGCACGGAGTGGAAGTGTCATGTTCAAGAGCGACTTGCTACCAATAAAGATTCTTTGAGTTTTCTTCCCAATTTTTTCCCAGTCATTGCTGACCAGTACCTCTTTATTTTTGTCAAGCTTGAGGAGGATAACATATGCTTGTTCTATAATTTGCCCTTCGGGCAAACCCATCGCTATGTTTTAACGAGCCTAGCGATAGTGAAACTCGTTCTCGTCTAAGGACAAGTTTGTCGCTATTAATCTTTTTAACGAGTCTAACGACAAAGACAACTCGGTCCTTTTCATTTTTAGAGAGTCTAAAAAGGTACGTAAAGGTAACTCCAAAATTCCTTTTTCGTCATCTAATCCCTTAAGTCCGAAAAAGTATAAAACAATACAGAAGGGATGAATTTTCGATTGTTTTAACGAGCCGAACAAAACAAGCGCTCGATCTTTTTGTGCAATAATCCCTCAGGTCCAAAAAGATTAAAATCTAGAGGAGGGATAGCACTTCCCGTCGCTTTAACAAGCTGGAAGGCCAAAACTCGGCAATCTTTTCATATTTTACGAGTCAGTTGAAAAGAGCTTAAAGAAGACTCGTCTTTTGAGGAACGAGTGATAAAATGGGTAGCAGCTGATTCCAGGTACGGTTTGGAATTTTCCAATCACGGCAGTGTCACAAGGATGGCTATTGAAATCACTCTTCGCAGCTGTTCCTCAAAATGGGTAAACAATCAAATGGAGGTGAATGATCGGCCAAATGAAAAGTGGAGGTGACGGTGCAAACACGACCAAGGCTTTAATGGCTGAAATGTTACATTCACGGTGGTTATTTACCAGGGGATAGTTCATTTTTTAACGAGCTTAAATGCGGGTGGAAACATTTGCTCGGTCTTATGTTTATTTTTTAACGAGCTTGAACTATGTGCTAAAACTGCTCGATTAATCCAGTCATATGATAAGAATGTCTCATGTAAAAAACCGGCAATATTTCGAGTGTTGCCCCACATCCTTTCTTTATGCAAGTTAGGAAACGACCAATCCTACGAGTTTAAAGGGTTAGAGGTCCTAAAAATTTTAAAAAATAAATAGCCGCCCCTTGCTTGCACTCCAAAAGGTTTGCATGCCCCCAGGTATAAAATATGGTTTCAAGGTTACCCCTCAATTTGCAGACAAAACATTTGTTCTATCGGGAGAGGCCTACCTCTTACAGGTTACCCAAAGATTGTTCTACTTACGGCGTAAACAAAACACTTCTTCGGCGATGTCGCTCGAAATAAACAAAGGTGAGTGATGATGCTCGCCAACTCACATAACTTTGACAAGAGAATCTTATTCTAGAATAACCCCTCTTCCAATCACGGACGGGGTACAGACTAGTCATATTCTCCCGCATAAACCTACCCTATACCCGCAGTTTTCCTGCCGAAGCAGACCAGGGTGCATGCCCCCTGGGTTTCAGTCATATCCCTCCAAATTACTCGCGCTCATCGGGAGGACAGACTGGGGATTGAGACATTTCTTGCGTGAAGAGACCATTGAGGGACGGTATGTGACTATTTGCTATGCGCGATCCGGGAAATGAAAGCTGGTCCACGAGCTTGACCACTCTTCCTTCGTGCGGAAAGCACATTACTCTAAAGAGTGAGGAGACAATGGCTCCCATGCAATAAATATAGTCTCGTCCAAGGAGTAGGTTATAATCCAAGGGTCCTTGAACTACCATGACGTTCATGCGAACTGTCTTCCTTCTCAATGTTATGGGCACATCGGGAAGGATCCCTAAAGGTCAACTGGTTCCTTTATCAAAGCCTGTCAGATTTCTCATCTCAAGCAAAAGCGATGGCGAACCAAGCGCTTTCCAAGCAGTAGAGGAAAGGATACTCACAGAAGCCCCCTCATCTATGATGGTACCAGCCATGACCATTCTATATATTTGAACGATAATTCGGAATGGTACACTTGCTGGTAGGCGGGGTCTGCCTAGTTGATTCCAGTCGAAGGAGACAACTAGGTTTCTTGGAGGTGGGACCGAGTAGACGGCTGGGTATGGCTCTAATGAACTTCCTTCCTGCGGTAAAGGAACGGGTGGATTGCCCCCATGTTCATCGGAGTCTGTGTTGATGAAGAGAATTTGGACGGTGTCATCCTTGTTCTCTTCAATGACTGTATCATCTGAAGATAAAACCTCTGAAGGCAAGACCGGGTCAACTGCCGCCTCGACCTTTTGACTTTCTTCTAGTCTGGATTCAGTTGTTTTATCTTCAATGATAGGTGCTTCAGCCGACCACCTGAGCGGGCCAGCTGTATTCTCAACTAGTGACGGACTCGGCAAGAGTTTTTTATATCCAGGAGGAAGTCGTAACGGTGACACCGGACGATCATCCAAAACTCTTTTAGCTTCGTCTAAGAAGGGACAACGGTGGAGGGCATGGTTGCCTTCGCACAATTTACCAGGAAATCTAGCTTTCCCTTTTTGTCCTGGGGCTTCACTTTCACTAGTCGACGGTGTGCTTTCAACATGATCACCAGAGGTTGATGACACCGGACTGTGCAAATGAGGAGAACAGTCCCTTAGTATCTGGGGGATGCAAGGACAATCTCTGTGAAAGTGGACTCCTTTGCAAATGACACATGGCGATTTAGGCCTGGTCGGTGCAGTGTGTGGATTTTCGTTAGACGACACTCGTTTTCCCCCATTCGCCTTTGGCTCCTTCTTCTTTTTCTCTTTCTTCTTCTTTTCCTTCTTCTCCTTAGGAACTTGGCTTTTAGCTTTACCAGTTCCATCAAGCGAAGAGGAAGGAGGAGAGGAAGAATTAGAGGAATTAGAAGGCTGGTGGGCAACTCTGGACTCGTCTAATTGCTGATTCGATTGTTCAGGAATGGTGGTGTTCTGAACGACATTGGTTGAGAAGAGCCATACTGGAAAGCCAATTGTCAGTCCTGGAAGCGACAATGTGGCCATATGGGGCGCACCAACATCTCCCCAAGAGGATAAGGGACTAGGATTTCCACCAAGGGGAATTCCTTGGTTGGTAGGCTCCATTTTCTCAGCCCAAGATCAACGTAGGAAAAGGGTATGAATTTTTCGTTTAAAATAAATTTTAACACGCTTTGACACAACTTGTTTTTTCAGTTTTTAAGAGTCGAGAAAAAACAAAAGATGACTCTAGTCTCCTTCGATTTTTAATGAGCCTGAAGTGACAAGTGCTCAGATGGACCTTTTCGTTAAGGAGTCTGAAAAGGAACGAAAGGGACTGCTCTGGAGGTCTAGGTAGAGTGAGTACCAAACCAATGGCAAAACTGCAGAATACTTTTTACGGTACGGCAATCAATCTTCCCGAATGCTGTGTTCGGTGCATTGCAATCAGTAGGGCGGCCGACACGGCTTCCTATGGATAAAGGATTTAAGCCTATATGGGTCTCCCAATATATACTCGACGGTATGTGGGAGCACAAGTCCATACTGGTACTTATCGTCTCAAAGTGGAGGAATCACCCAACCATCAGTGAGGACAACAGTTACCAGGCTTTACGACGCGGGAATACGTCTCTAGCCTAGACCTCTAAATGTTGTCCGTTAAGTTCCAAAGCGTTGTTAAGTTCATTGAATTTATTTTAAGTTGATCTTTCTTATGAAGTTTTCCTTTTGGGATCACCACGAGATGTAGATGTAATTCCTAAAATGCAATCTAAAGATGATAAGCAAACTTTTATCTCTTTTCAGCAATGAAAATCCTAGCTACTAAGGGAAAAGAATACACAATCTTTTCGCAAAGAGCAAAGAGCACACTGTAAATGCACTTTTCCTAAATCAAGCCAAACAGACTGCCAATATGCAAATGCACATGCATGTGTTTTGTTTTTCAATTTCTTAATATTGATGCCTAAAAAGAAAGTTGTTGTACAAATCTGAGTTTGCTTTCAAGTGACAAACACAAACAAGCTTCTTTTCGAAATCAAAAGGTAGAGATGATTACGACACTTTATGATTTTGAAATAAGTACTCGTTTCGACACTAGAAAGTCACAAATTCAAACCAAAGGCAAAAGTAAAAGCATAATCGACTATCAACAGCAAATAAACTTTCTCCTATGATCAAAATCGACACTTGCAACAGATCTAAATCAAAGGACGATAGTACGACTATTCTACTTTTGCAATGGAAAACTGTAAATGACGCAAAAAACACATAAAAAACATCTACAGTTTCTTTTTTACAACTGAGGCGGAATATCAGTAAGGAAAAGGGGTTTGAAACAGTGAAATACTGATCACAGGCTGCAAAAATCAGAGACAAAACTGGAAAAAATGAAGCAAAGAACCTCAGCTGCACAGGGCTAGGCTGATCAGCGCACCTGTTACACAGAGAAACTGCATTGCAGCGCAGGTAGCCCTCTCGGGAAGTGTGTTGAAATGCAGAACCTCTTCACAGAGCCTGCGCTGGGGCAGAAACAAGAATTCTATCCGGGTTCTGGGTCACGGTTTGCAGTTTAATCTTTGGTTTTTGGCCGAGTAAAAGCAATCAATAATGCACAATCAAAGGTAGATCTAAGGGGGGTTCTAAGAGCTATCACAAGGGCAATCAGTTGGTCTATGAATCAGCTGTTCAAATCATAAACAGATCCAGTGAGTGGATTGAAGCAGCAGATGTCTACTTTGCATTTGTAAATGGCAAATGCAGTTCGATTGCTACTTCTAAGTTTATGAAATAAATAACAAGAGAAACACAAACAAACTAACTAGACACGCTCCCCAGTGGAGTTGCCATTTTGTTATAGGGAAAAGTGTCTATCTAGATCTGCTCTATCCCACTAGGGTGTGACAGCTACCCTAGAAACAAACAGAGAAAACTACTTTTGTATTCTTCTTTATAAACTATAAATGAAGAGGAATAGGATGAACCAACCTGTGTCTTGCGCTAGTCCTTTGATCCAATCTCTCTTCTCTTTGATAGCTCCCAGCTACCTGCTCTCTCACTTGTCCAGCTTCACCAAGTACCTGTAAGATCATAGAAGAAGGAAACTATACAAATACATGGGTTTATATTCATAAATAACTTAGGATCAGATTTAAGTTAACCATATAAATGTAACAAGCATCAATGAAACACAAGCATGGAGAAGAAACTCAAATAGTTTTATTGATATACAGGAAGATCCAGGAGGATTTACAACCAATGATTCCTGACCCAGCATCAACCTCCCAGCAAAGAAATCCCTTCTTCAACCCCAACAAAGCATAGATCACCCAATTCTCTGATATGTATCTCAAACCCAACAACAATTCCTTACAATGTGCAAAATTCCAGACTCTGGATCTCTGGGATGAGGGATCCATATATAGATGTATGCAAGGAGGATGAGTCAGCTCATGAATTGATTAGTGGCTTCTCTCTGTCAGTTCTTGCTTCCACTTGGAGACTGAGAGCCTCTTACTCATCCTGAGGCAAGTGTCATTGGAGAAGATTCTGGAAGCTTCCATTGTCTCTCCACCTCGTGGAATGACTCTGCCACTTGTCATTTCCCGCTCAACGCACCCTGGTAGTGCATTTAGGTGCGTTGCAACGCACCTAGCTAGTGGACTTAGGTGCTATGCAACGCACTTGGCTAGTGGAGCAGCTGAAATGATCCTGATTTGACTAATTCTGAGCAGTTTCTGGTGGAGAACTTCTGGGAGAAGCTGTAATTTGTTGACCTTGTTCCTTTAGGAGTTAGAAAAACACTTTTAGGGACTTAGGAGCCCTTGATTTATGGACATTTCATGCTTAGAGCTGTAAGGCACAAAAATGTCTATAACAGTTATCAGGATAGATATTTTACTATTTCAACCTCATTAAAAAATGAAACAACTCCCATTCCAATTCGAGTCTTTGATTACAATCTCGTAAAATCCAAGTCGAGTTTTTCAAAGATCTTGAAGGTAAACCTTCATTCCAATCACCACGTTGAATGCAATGAAGCTTGGGGTTCATGCACATCGATTTGCGTCATTATGCTGGGGGCATGCGAACTTATAACAAGCATATTTTTTTTTCGTTTTAAGCTTGTATAAACATGAAACCAAAAACGAGAAATGTTTCCGCAAAGTTCAAGCTCGTTAAAAAAATAAACCTAGCACTGAGCACATGTTGGCACAAGTTTCAAGCTCGTTAAAAAATAAACCCGCCACTAAGCATAGTTTCTAAAGATTCAAGCTCATTAAAAAATGAATCCACCCTCGGTAAATAACCTTTGTGATCGCATTGCTATCAGCCTTTTGAGCCTTGGTCATGTTCTTACCGTCACCTCCATTCTTTTCGCTGATCATACACCTCCACTTGATTGTTTACCTTTTTGAGGAACAGTTGCGATGAGTGATTCTATTAGCCACCCTCGTTACACTGTTGTGTTTGAGAAGTTCCAAACTTACCTGGAACCAGTTGCTACCCGGATACATCACTCGTTCCTAAAAAATGAGTCTCTTTTAAGCTCCTTTTAGACTCATAAAATATGAAAAGATTGTCGAGCTATTGGCCTTTCCAGCTCGTTAAAGTAAAGGAAAGTTCCATCCCTCGTCTATATTTTAATCTTTTTGGACCTAAGGGATCATTACACAAAAAGATGAGTGCTTGTCTTGTTCGGCTCGCTAAGACTATCGAAAAGTCATCCCTTTCGTATTATTTTATACTTTTTTGGACTTAAGGGATTATACCACGAAAAAGGAACACTGGAGTTTCCTTTCCATCTCTTTTCAAACTCTCTAAATATGAAAAGGACTGAGTTGTATTTGTCGTTAAACTCTTTAAAACAATAGCGACAAAATTGTCTACCCAGACAAGAGCGAGTTTCACTGTCGCTAGACTCGCTAAAATAGAGCGACAGGTTTGCCCGAAGGCCAAATTATAGAACAAGCATATGTTATCCTCCTCAAGCTTAACAAAAATAAAGAGGTACTGGTCAGCAATGACTCAGGAAAAGAGGGAAGAAAACTTGAAGAACTTCATTGGTAGCAGGTCGCTCTTGAAAATGACACTTTCACTCCATCACCATGATTGAGTCAGGTTGGGTTATTCCGTTCACCATCACCATTGGTCCTCCGTACCATCCATGGGGTTAATGCTACTGATCCATCACAGTGTCGCCAATATGTTCAAGAGAAGTCACTCAAAGAATTCACCAACCCAGCTAATGCCTCATCCACTGCAATACCTTTACGCTCCATTTTTCATGACCGCCACCCTGAACCTTGTATCATCAGATTGTTTTCACCTCCAAAAAATCATTCGCTTCATTTCATGTCGTAGATGTGGGATTCATTAAGGCCCTCCTATGATGGGTCACTTCTTTTCGACATCAGCTCATTATCCAAGAAGTTGACTTAGGAACAACCCTTTCAGTACTTTGAAGCTTGCATGCCTCAATGGCAAGTTTCTCACTTCCTGCGACAGGTTTACATCAATGGCCTTCGACCGAAAGATTTTGCGTGGTGTTCGACAGCATATCCTATATTCACACCACGTACATTGTACTGTAGTACCTTGAGGGTCATTATCATTATCGGTGATTCCTCTTGTGCCTCTTAATAGCTTACATCATTGGATGGTAATCAGGCGATGTCTTTCCATGTTCGAGTTTAGGACATCTTTTCACATGGATCGACTTGTACATCGGGCGAAGATTGAACGAGTTTGAAGACTCTGGATCTAGTTTCATCCATTCGGGCTACGATATATTCAAGAAAATAAAGACATCAAATGTACTCCATAGCTGCACAGATGATCATCCAAGCTAAAGGATGATGGCTCTACCAGAATCATCAGTCTGCCACACAGATGGTTGTCTGTCCTATGTACATGAAAATAAATTTATAAAGCTGAGCATGGGAATGCCCGCCTCAGCTAGATCATGAAAATAATATGAAGATAATGTATTGTATTGTATTTTATACAGGTCACCTTCTAGTTCGAAAAACCTTGGATCCTCATGATAAAGCATTTCACCCGACATCAGAAGATTTACGACCTCATGCTTTAGGGGGCAACTGTTATAGACATATTTGGGCACTACAACCCCAATCACATATGTCAATAAACCAAGGGCTCTCAAACCCATAAAAGTGTTGTTTCAAACCCTAAATGATCAAGGTCACCTGATTACATCATTTCCCAGAAGTTCTCCCTAAAAAACTACTTAGAACTGGTCAAAACTGTACCATACAAACTGCTCAGTGCTAAGGGTGAGATGCATCTCACATGTTACACACAAGGGGTGCGATGCATACTAAAAAGCCCTTTTGTAGGGTGCGATGGGCGAGAGTAAACAAATGGCAAAGGCAGTTTGGTAAGTGGAAACTCAGAGAATCTTCTAGAAACTGCTCATATGACACTTGCCTCTCTGAATTCGCCCAGGGATGAGTAAGAGATCATGAAATCTCCAAGTGAAACCAAGAACTGTCAGTGAAATGACACTAATCAAAAACCCAGAAGCTGACTCACCCCTCTACAAATATCTATATATGGATCCCTCATTCCAGAGATCCAGAGGCTAGAATTTTGTAATTTGTAAGGAAGTGAATTTGGTTTCTCTTTGAGACATTGTATTGTTGGGTTACCTTGATTTTCATGAGGTGAAGAGATTTCATGCTGGGAGGATGATGCTAGATCAGATAGTTAGGTTGTAATCCTCTCTTCTACTTCTATCAATAATTTTTTTTGAGTTTTCCTCCATATACTTGTGCACTTGTAAATCTTGTATTTGTGAATGCAATTGTATGGTTAATGTACATCTGATTCTACATTGTTTATGGCATTATATATCTCTATGCTTTGATGGTATTTTGCTGCTTTGCCTCTACAAGTGTTCTTTGAAGCGGGAAAAGTGAGAAAGGAGTGGCGAAGCTATATCAAAGGAGAGAGGAAACAAGCAAGGAGCCAAGTGAAAGATTAAGGTTGGTGCTCTCCACTTCTCTCTTATCTATAATCCATAAAGGAGCACAAGTTGCTTTGAATTGTTTGTTTCTAAGATATCTACCCGTCTTAGTGAGACTAGTAGATCAAATAGTGACACTAGTTTTCCCGGAAACAAAAAGTAACTTTGGCAGCCCAAGAGTTGCAGCATTCTTGTTGCAATACTGGAACTCACCACTTTTTGGCTCCGTTTTCGAGGAAGCGTCAGAGTATTCTGTGATTACTACTATCTTCTATTTCCTATTGCAAACATTCTGCTAATAGTTTATTTCAGCAAAAGTAGACCAGTCATTTCTTTCCCTTCAGTTCTACATTTCTTTGCTTTCCTTTTCAATTCTACAATTTCCATTTCAGCAAAAGAAGATTAGTCATTTCCTTTCTTTCAGTTCTGCATTTCCTTGCTTTCCTTTTCAATTCTGCAAATTTCCATTCAGCAAGTTCATTTCAACTAGTTGCAATTCATTTTGTTCAATCACAATTTCATTTTTTGCAGGTACTATTAGTGTGGGGAAAAGAAAAAACCAACCAAAAAGATTTCCTTTCATGCCTTGTACAAATAGAGATATCTTAGGAAAAAAATTTCCCAACGCCCCCACTGCTTCGCATAGCCAACCTTCTCTCTTCTTCGGTGGCTGCGATCAAGAAGAACCCTTAGGTGAACCTCCAAACATATTTGAAGAGCTTATAGGGGAAGAAGAAGAAGAAAACATTCCTCTGGAGCCAATGGCTAAAAACAGAAATGCTAGGGGAAATGGAGAAAGAATAGAGGGTACCTTTCCCATTCGGGAGACCAATGGGGACACCAAAATGAAAAATATAAGCCCTTCTGCCCTTCCTCACTTCCATGGCTTGACTACAGAAGATCCTGACACCTTCTTGTTTGAGTTCACCGTCATTTGTCAAACTTATGACTATGTAGAGGATGAGAAAAAGTTGAAATTGTTCCCTTCTACTCTCAAGGACATAGCATTGTGCTGGTTCATGGGGTTACCTGGCAATAGCATCACAACTTGGGCTCAGATGCAGCAAGCCTTTAAAAACAAGTATCAGGACTATTGTAGGACAAAATATACTAAAGAAGAAATCTTCCGAATGACCGTGGGAAGTGATGAGACCCTGCAAGACTACGAAGAGAGGTTCCAACTTAATTACAAAAGGGTCAGGTGTACACTTGACCCTGAGTCTTTGAAGTTGGTCCTACTCAGGGGGATTCAGGAAGACCTTTTAGACACCCTCCATCTACTGGTCAGGGGAGACACTACCAACTATCCTATGAGGACATAAAGACTGTTTTTAGAAACCATTCTAGAGCAGCCAAAAAGAAAGGTAGGGGGAGTCAACCCATAGCTAGTGCTTCTTCCAACTCATCCATTAAAGGTGAAATTGGGAGCATGCTGGAAGATTTCAAGAGTGAGATGTTGCATAATTTTTCCATGAAAATGGATACTTTACATATCAAAAGAAAGCAATAGGAAGGAGAGAGGGCTCTGGCCATTTTTTACCCTAGATGCACCAGGAGGCATCCTAGGAATGAGTGCCCATTGAACTCTATAGAGGTTTGTTTAGTCTGTGAAGAAAATCATTCTACAGATAAGTGCCCTTCCTTGCCTGGTCTTAAAGCTGTATACCAAGGGGCCGAAGGAGCCACAGAACAGATCTATTACATAAACCAAAGGATGCCACATGGACCTAGACCATACCAGCAGGGGATGTAAGGGACCTCTCAGGCATACTACCACCCCAACCAAGTCACCCCCATACCTTCTTTGGGCCCCCCTGCTCATCTGTTCCACACCTCATCCTTGGTCCTTCACATCTGAATATCATGCCCAACCAGCCACTCATTCATTTCAACCCTATGCTCAACCACAACCTTAGTGGAATGCATCTCATCAGGGGGGGAGGCCCCAATATAACTCTCCTCCCGCTCTTCTGCCTCCGCCACCTGCCCAACCACAAATGTTACCTTCTGCTCCACCAAGGAAACCCCAAATGCCTGCCCAGCCAAATCTGAACCCGAACAACAGACAGGCTCAGCAAGTATATAGTGGGGAACCATCATGCCCACCTTATGTGGTGGAGATTCAAGAAATCAACTTGCGATCTGGGAAAGTTCTCCCAGATAGCCAGCCTCCACCCATGGAGGTTGAGGAAGATAAAGAGGAAAGCGAACCTAAATCAACTCCACCCTTTCCTAAGATACTATCCATGAAAATCCAGCCTACCCCAGAAGAGACTGGACTCTTGGGAGAATTGAAACATTTATGTGTGAATATGCCACTTCTCCAAGCCATAAAAGATGTACCTATCTACAATAGGTTGATCAAAGAGAAGTGCTTTAAGCATCCAGGAAGGTGCAAGAGAGATGCCCCAACCATTAATGTCATAGGACAACTATCCAACTTGATGTTGGGATAGATAATCTGTCTGAAGTATCTGGATCCTAGAAGCCCAATAGTTGATGTCCACATCAATGCCACAATGGTCCCACATACCTTGATTGATCTAGGAGCTGCCATTAATGTAATGAAAAAGGACACAATGCTCAAACTTAAACTCCAATGCTCCTTGAGGAAGACCATGACAGTGCTGCAGCTAGCAGACTGCTCCACCATGGCCCCTGAGGGGATTGTGGAAGATGTGATGGTCTTCGTTGATTCTTGGGAGTACCCTGCTGATTTCCTAGTTCTCCAGCCAAAGGCAAAGCTCACTGGGTATCCTCTTATTCTGGGAAGACCCTGGTTGGCTACAACTGATGCCTACATCAGCTGCCGAGCTGGGAACATGATCATCAAGAACGGGCATATTTCCAAGCAGTTGACCCTTATCCTCCTACACAACTCTTGATATAACATGATCTACCTCTTTGGTTGGAGGAGGAGGATGACGATGAAGTTTATTCTACACCGCTTTGTGCATTGGAAATCGCCAAGGGAGGAAAACTGCAAGATGAGGATGATATGATTGAAAATTTGATTCAGAATCCACCTCCCAGTGTATCACCATTAGAAGACATAGTAAGAGAAACCCAAAACAACCCCTCAACTGATCTCTGTGTGGCCAACCCTACTTCTCTCCATGTAAAAAATATAGAGTTCAGCCCAGAAAGAACATTGAAATCAATACATCCCTATCTCCTTCTGAGGAGGAGTTATGCAGCCTACTGAGAAAACATCTAGATGCCTTCACTTGGAGTTATAAGGAGATGAAGGGAGTGCACCCTTCAGTATGTACTCATCATATATACATCAAGGAAGATTTCAAACCAGTCAGGCAACCTCAAAGGAGGATGAACCTAGCACTTAACGATATTGTTAAGGAAGAACTGCAGAAACTGCTTGATGCAAGATTCATCTATCCCATTTCTGACAGTGAATGGGTCTCTCCTTTGGTGCTAGTGCCAAAGAAAAATGGTAATTGAAGAATCTATGTTGACTATTGAGAATTGAACAAAGCCACTAAAAAGGACCACTTTCCTTTACCTTTCATAGATCAAGTGTTAGACGATCTATAAGGGAAAAAGTTTTTCTCTTTCCTAGATGGGTTTAGTGGGTTCAATCAGATTCAAATCAGGCCGGAAGACCAAGATAAGACCACTTTCACTTGTCCTTGGGGCACCTTTGCATATCAGGTCCTTCCTTTTGGTTTGTGCAACGCTCCAACCACTTTCCAAAGAGCGGTATTGAGTATATTTTCCGAACTGGTTCATGATGTAGTAGAAATATACATGGATGATTTTACTCCTTATGGCTCTGACTTTTAGGAAGCTTTATCTAACCTAGGGAAAGTTCTAGATAAGTATATTGAGATAAACCTATCCCTCAGTCCAGAAAAATGTGAATTCTTGATGACTGAAGGGACCATTCTAGGTCATGCAATATCTCAGTAAGGACTGCAAGTGGACCCCAACAAAATTACCATCATCCAAAGGGTCCCACCTCCTCAAAAGGTGAGAGATGTCAGAAGTTTCTTAGGCTTAGCTGGATATTATAGAAGATTCATTAAAGACTTCAGTAAGATAGCCTCTCCTTTGTTTAGCCTCCTAGGCAAAGATGTTGAGTTCATATGGTCAGAAAACTATCAAGAAGCCCTAGATACCTTAAAGAGCAAGCTTGTGACTGCCCCAATTTTGAGAGGCCCAAATTGGGCCCTACCATTTCACATTCACACATATGCTTCGAACAAAGTGATAGGAGTAGCCTTAGGACAAGTTGATGAAAATTTACCCTATGCCATATACTTTATAAGCAAAAACTTGTCAAAGACAGAGTTAAACTATACAGTGACCGAGAAGGAACTCCTAGCTATCGTGCATTCCTTAAACAAATTCAGAAATCATATCACGGGCTATGAAACCTTTGTGCACATTGATCATGCTGCAATTAGATATTTAATTAACAAACCAGATGTAAATTCTTACATTATTAGATGGTTGCTTACTACAGCAGTTTGATTTGACAATTATTGATAAGCTTGGTAAAGAGAATGTTGTTGTTGACTTTTTGTCTATAGTGAATTTGCCTATAGGTGAAGAAGGAATGGTGGATGACCAAATGCTGGATGAACACCTATTTTCGATATCAGTACTATCTCCATGGTTTGCTAATACAAAAAACTACTTGGTTTCAACACAGTTCCCACCACACCTGTCCTCAAAAGAGAAAAGCAAGATAGTAAGGAAAAGCACCCCTTTCACCTGGACTGGGGTCAATCTCTTCAAACTTGGCCCAGATCAGATCTTGAGAAGATGTGTTAGGGAGGAGGAAGTCTTTGACATCCTCTTGACCTGTCATGATGGGCTTTGTGGAGGTCATTTTGCAGAAAAAAGAACTGCCTTCAAGATATTGCAAGAAGGCTACTAATGGCCCACTCTTCATCAGGATGTGAGGAGATACACGAGCCAGTGTGATCAGTGTTAGAGGATGGGGAAACCCACTCCAAAGGATGAAATGCCAATGCAACCTCAAGTGACCTTTGAGCCATTTGAGAAGTGGGGCGTGGACTTTGTGGGACCTATCAAGCCCCCTTCCAAGCAGAAGCAGTACATCATTGTGTGCAATGACTACTTGACAAAGTGGGTAGAGGCAAAAGCAATCAAAGTAGCAACAGAAGAAAAAGTAGTTGAGTTTTTGAGACAAAACATATTCTACAAGTTTGGGTATCCGAGAGAGTTGGTCACAGACCAAGGTAGTCATTTCACTTCTAGCTTGATTGAAGACCTGCTCACACATAATAAGATTAAGCACAGGACTTCCACCCCTTACCATACACAAGCCAATGGGCAAGTGGAGGTCACTAACAGAGCTTTGGAAGGGATCCTAAACAAGGTAGTGAGCAGCAACAAAAAAGACTCGGCGGACAGATTAGTTGAGGCCACTTGGGCCTACAACACAACATGGAAGACCACCACCGGGTTCACACACTATGAACTGATCTATGGGAAGAAGGCTTTGTTGTCAATAGAGTTTGAATTCAATACCCTAAGGATGGCAACTCAGCTGGACATAGACCTCAGCCATGCGCTGAAGGAAAGATTACTTCAGCTCAATGGATTGGATGAACACAGATTGTAGGCCCTTCTCCATACAGAGCTAGTTCAGCTTCAGAGAAATATATGGCATGACAAAAATATCAAGGAGAAGCAAATCTAAGAGGGATATTGGGCACTATTCTATGATTCAAGATACAAATATTTCAAAAGCAAACTGAGGACAAGATGGCTGGAACCCTACACTGTGGAGAAATGCAATGACAATGGTTCAGTTCTGATCAAAACCATTGATGATGAAGCCATCCCCATGCTTGTTAATGGACATCAGTTGAAAGTCTACAAGAAACCCCTCTCCAAGCAAGAGTTCATGGAAGATTTGAATAAAACAACGATGGTAGTGGAGCATGTTTTAGCTTCCACTTCACCCACTCACTGAAGAAAAATAAAAAGGAAAATAAAAAAATAAGGACTCAAATTGAAAATCTCCATGAGGCGCTTGAGTCCCATCATTGGGTTGAAAGCCTCTTCTGAGGTGGCCTAGTGATGTCAAAAAAAAAAGGGAAAACGAATAAGATCCTGTTGTGCACTACAACAACCCCCCATTTCATATTATTTTTATTCTCAAAACTATAATATGAAATGGGTCCCTTTTTATTTTAATTGGTATCAACTTAGTATTATTCAAAAGGGTCCGAAAACAAAATGAAAACATTATAAAACCTTTTTGATAAACCAATTATTTGGTCTTATAATATATAAATGATTAATCTTTTATCATTGTGATAAAGAGATCGCATGTCGCAATGACAAAGGAGGCATAACTTAAAGACCCATTGGTTTTCCCTGACGCAACAACACGCAAAAGGCTATTGGATATCGGCAATATCGAGTTATCATAACAAACGTCCCTTTCACTCCGATGCAATGCGATAAAGTCCCTTTCGCTCCGATGCGATGCGATATCGCTATCGGCGATCGGGGATGTACCATGCATGCTTTTGAAAATGCTCAGTTAATACTCCCGATGAGATGCGATATCGCTATTGGCAATCGGGGATTCCAAAAGGAACCAATATAATGATTTAAGTTTTCCCCGACGGCTGATTGTGATAAAGCTAAAAGCGCGAATTTCAAAGAATTGTTAAAGCAGGGATATTACGATTAATTCGTATTAAAGGCCTTATATTCCCAACAACGATTCACCTGCGCTCAACCGCCAAAACATCCAAGGCACGCTTAAACAAATCATTCGGCCAATAAACGATATGATGGGCATTTAAAGGGTTGGCAGGTTTTAACGGCCATTTAATGAAATAGTAAGTCTAAAAATCTTTTCACAGATTGTATCCATGGCCACTTTAAGTTAATCCTTCACCGTGCATTGATCAATATATCTCTCTCATATTTGGTTTGCGCTACCAATTTTCTGTGTTACGTTCATTTTCACTCCTGTGCAGAACTCTTCCGAAGCAATAGATTCGAGCAAAATGGGGAAGAAGTCTAAGAAAACTGCAAATCGCTTCCGCTTCGCTAGCCTCAGGACAACTCATCGCTGATCCAGGAACTAAAAGAAAAGGATTGATATCCGACACTACATGTCTAGGACTCGGCAAAACTACTTAGCAAAGTACCTATAATTTGATTGAAGCCGAAGAACCTGAGGTGACAGCAGTACAAGCCATAGTAGATACCACTCGAAAATCTGATGCTACTCTAAAGGATTTAGCCGACTCTTTCCTTCATCGGATAGCAGCTCGGGAACAAATTCTCCCATATACGGATGTAATGAGGTGGGCAATTGAGGAAATCCCAATCACAAACAGAACCTTTTGCACCAGAGATGGGAGAATCTTCGATTCATTTCAATCTAATGATTTAAGGAAAATGTATCATTTGCCTGTACCAAAGAAGAAGTACAACAAGGCATTTCTGGAGAAATTCCAAGATGAGAACGAAATTGAATCCAAACCCATTCGGGATTGGAGGCAAAATCCGGCAAAACACAAGCATGAGTCTTCGGGTAAGTACTCTATTGATTCTCTATGTTCTCCTTATTGTTATGCTGGGATAATGATGTGTAGGTTGTGGGGGTTGCATGATTCCGCTAATTTCACTATAGAAATGGTTCCTTTTATGGAAGCGACATGTAATAGTGAAATAATGGATTGGGCAACTATACTGTCAGATAAGCTAGCAACAACAGTTCTTGATTTTAGAAGCAAAACCCGCGTCACTGAAAGGCTTATTCCCCCATTCTACTACAGTGCTTATATCCTGGACACCATGTGTTTTAATTCTAAATTTCCCATGCTTGGATGGAGGTGGACTTCACAAGACCCCATGCCCATTCACATATACCATCATAAGTTGTGGAAAACTTACTATAAACACCATTTATACCAAGTCTACAATGGCTTTATGTTACCCATTCATTACTCTATTTTTGATAAACCTGCTCCTAAGATTTCCTACCAAGCAGGGGTCGATTTGACATCCATAGGAAGATGGTTCGGAGAGGAAAAATTTACTTATATAAGAATTTTCGGCAGCCAAGCCAAACCTCATGTCCTTCCTTTGTATATACCCGATAAACTGTTGGCTAGTGAGATAGCCTATCAGATTATGTCCGAAGGAGTTACACAAACTCTAAAGAAAAATAAGAAGCAGGTTTGGCCCTCTTTTCCTCTGAGATGTGGTGTCTACACTTTGCATGATTTTAAACATGCAGAGAAAGAAGTTGAAAAGATGAAGGCATTAACTCTAGCAACTCTCCCTAATAGGCGATTTGATCCAAACAAAATCGCCTATAATGCACTTGAACAGGCCAAATTGACAAAGTTTGATCATAAAGAAGATAAGTTCAATGACCTGTTCTCCTCAGCTGAGTCAATGTCCCAAGTTAAATCGCTGGCCAGAATGGAATACAAAGATGACGGGTTAGTTGAATTCAACAGACTTAGAGAATAAAGGTTGCAAACTCTACCTCTAGATCTGTTAGCAACAACCCCAACGATAGAATCAAGCGAGCCTGAGCAGCGACTCACTAAGGAACCTCCTGTTACATCAAAAGAACAGGAGGAAGTGCATATGGAAAAACAAGAGGAAACCCAGATGAAAGAGCAGGAACAGAGCGGCATAGAGGTGAATGTAGATACTCAAATTGACCCAAAATTGCTCCAGGAATGGCAGCAATTCGACTCAACTATCAGCAATCTTGAGTGCTCTAAAGAAGCCAAGACATCAAAAGCGGTTGATACACAGGAGACAACTTCAAAACAGGTTCCAAGTGGAACCAGCGGCCTACCCAGTTCAAAAGAAGTAGAGATAATCCCAAAGGATCCCCCCGATTAGATTATTTTGCAAATAGAAGAAATTCCTCCCTTAGATGTCTTCTATAGCCCAAGGCACAAGGCTGTGGTAAAACGACAGAGGAAGAGGAGAAGGATTGATCAACCTTCCCTATTCCCAAAACAAACAGTGACGGGCAACGTGGTTTGGAAAGAGGAATTTGACCCCTCTGATGACCTAACAAAACTATCACAATATGTTGGAGCCTATTTGGCAGCGACAATAGACAAGGCACCAGAGGTGAGTAATTTATTAAAAACAAAAGACCAGGAGATCTTTTCACTACAAACATAACTATCGGAGGCACAGCAGAAGGTGGAGCAAGCAGAATGGCAATATTTTACACAACAGCAAATAAATAATCAATTGACTAAACAATTGTAGGAAGAGAAACAGAGGATTGATTACAGTGCAGTCCAAAAGCAGAAAGAGCTGTCCGAGGCATTGGCATAGCTAAAAGCAGCAAATGAACAAATGTTGAAGTCAAAAGATGAGCAAATTGCTCAACTATCAGCCCAGCTAGAGAAAACAAAGAATCTTCCACAACTAGTTGAATTCAGAGCAGAGGCATTACAGATAAACAAGGCATTGATAACACAGATAAAGCTTTTATGTCAACAAATCGCCCAGGCGGAACCGTTATGCGGTTTGACGACATCAATAAGTGAAAAATCGGAAAAAGCTAGAACAGACTTGGATCAAGCTGTTGAAACATTAACTAATTTTCTTGAGTGGCAAAATACCGATCAAGGACAGGCAGCTAATTTACCAAAGATTTTAGAATCACATAAGGAGATATTATTTACAGAATGGCAGTCCCAATTAATGAAAGCAGAGAGAGCAATTTCAAGATGCAAATCAACCACAAGTAATTTGGTTGAATTGGTTAATAATACTCTCTACTTGTCTAACATGATTTCTCAATGTGCTCCAGGTAAATTGACAGCGGCTAAAACATTGGAGCAGTCATGTTATCCGGAACTAGAGAAAAATGGGAGATTAATCTCAGGAATTAACAGTTTGACATGGGACACCTATTGGTTCTTCTTAGTCAAACCATACAGCCAGAGAGCCACCCTCAAATGCCTTACAGATGCAATTGGGTATATCATTCCCGATATACAGGATGCCACCTATGCTGCCCAACTCAATTCTCACCTCAATAGACCACCCGAAGTGGAGCCAATGCTTGCGATATGCCAGCTCAGGTTTAAAGGAAAACAGCCTAAATGATGATTCATGCCACCGACTGCCAGATTGCTGTGAAAGAGATATTCAGAATCAATTGATACCAATTAAGTAGGATTTCAGTTTCATAGGTAGTTAGCTTAATTAAGTATTTATAGACCCTTTCATGTGTTTGGAAAGGGTCATAAGTTTTGTATATGACTTAAAGCCTGAAGTTGCACTACTGTACTTCAGGCGTATTCTTTTATAAAACTGGACCAATCATTATGGTTTTGACAAAGAAGCTTTTATGCGAATGTGCACTACTGTCTTTGTTTGAAAGTATTTCTGAGTCTGAAGAAGAATTTCAAATAGCGATTGATATTGGGAGTGATTAGTAGCTCATATGGTACTATTATCTATGTCTGAGTCCATTCTTTTTATATGAATTTTCATTTGATCACTTTTGCTATTATCGGATATATGCATGTGTTTTAAACAGCATTCTTTATTCCTTCCACTATTGGATGTTTACAGTATGCTTTCCTTTTGATCATATATGTATCAATAATATAAATGATAAGTGTAGCAATATTGTGTTAATCACTTTGTTTAACTATTTAAACAAAGTGATCCTTGAATGAATAAATGTCTGTTTATTAGATAGAGTCATCTATATGTCTGTCAATAGACAAAGATCATCAAGCGCTACATTTCAAAGAACAATAGTTCTCGGGATTAGTAGTAGTTATTTTATTTTGCTGATAGATTAAATTATTCGCCTATCGTTAGATTAGATAATCAATCATTCATCCACCCCTTTTATTCATTTCTGGGAAACTGGTCCCATTATCCCCAGTCGGAGCCACCATTCCAAACGGAAAAGGAGCTGTATTAAGGTCCGGACCGGGTGGTTATCCCCCAATGTTGATACAACGATTTTCGGGGCATCAACGGATCCCTGGGTGAAAACCTTCCTTGGAGGCGCCCAGGGCAGGTAGGTAGGGTGAAAACCTCTCTGAGGCACCTTAGTTGTTTTCAAAAAAAAAAATTAATTTCTATTACATTGCAGGTTTGCAGGAGGACTACAAGGAGCAAAAGAAGCTCCCAAAGGAACCCTGGCATTCACACCAACACCCCTCTCACCTTCTCCACACCTTCCTCCATCATATTTGGCATCCCTTTCACCCCACTGAACTTTTTTTTCCCAAAACCATGTTTTCTACAAGAGGCTCCTGTAGGAATTACAGAGAGCCAAAAATGTCTACAAAAGTGATTGAGGGACCATGAGAGCTTCATGAGGAACTTATCAACCCTCTTACCACCTTCAAGTCTCGTTGCTATCATTTCCAAGCCTGCATCACACCCCCAAGCATTATTTCTTTCCTATCCAAGAAAAACACAGAAAAACAGTATTCCAATAAAAAAAAACAAAAACAAAAAGGGGGAAAAGGCACCAATAACCATACCTAAAGCTTACCTATTTTCCCTCCATCATGCATGACACCTTTGGCATTATTCTCGAGCTCCAAACACAAGGAAAAACTGAATTTTCAAGGGGAGAAGCAGCTACAGGAGATCCTGTAGGAATTCCTGTAGCAGATGATCCCATAGAAGTCCAGCACCAACAACAGAAGAGTGCACCTCTTAAGGTTGGAAAGGCACATGCAACCCAGCTCCAACAAAAGAAGACCCTGCAAAAATCCACAATCACACATTAGTTAGTAGAGACAGCATACATAGAGAAGAATCAAGGCATGCAATAGAGAGAGCCACAACACCTCACAGCGAATACACTCGAATCACAGGTAAGTAACTAAATCACTCCTCTATTTGCATTTGTGTAATTAGGAGTCACAGGAAGGAAACAAGATGGTTGAGCTTGAACGAGGGAAAGGTGGCCAGTTAACTTGGCCACCTTCATCTAGTTGACTCCACTCATCCGAGATGTCACCCACACGTGTGCATAGTCAACTCAAGCAAAGATGTCAAGGACAGGTAGTGGAGAAAGAGTAAACTCCGATGCAATAATGGGGGATGATTACGAGGAGGGCCATGATGAAAAATCAGGTGGGGACCAACGGTCCGAATATGGCCAATGCACACTGTTATAGACATTTTTGTGCCTTACAGATATAAGCATGAAATGTCCATAAACCAAGGGATCCTAAGTCCCTAAAGATGTTGTTCCAGCTCCTAAAGAAACAAGGTCAACAAATGACAGCTTCTCCCAGAAGTTCTCCACCAGAAACTGCTCAAAACTAGTCAAATCAGGATCAATTCAGAGGCTCCACTAGCTGCCTGCATTGCAAAGCACCCAAATACACTGGCTAGGTGCATTGCAACGTAGGTGAATGCACTACCAGGGTGCGTTTAGCGGGAAATGACAAATGGCAAGCTCATTCAATGAGGTGGAAAGACAATGGAAGCGTCCAGAATCTTCTCCAATGACACTTGCCTCAATGAATTCGACTAGTGATGAGTAAGAGGCTCTCAGCCTCCAAGTGGAAGCAAGAACTGACAGAGAGAAGCCACAAGTCAAAACATAAGCTGACTCATCCTCTCTGCTTACATCTATATATGGATCCCTCATCCCAGAGATCCTGAGGCTGGAATTTTGTACTTTGCAGAGAATTGCTGTTGGTTTGAGATTGAGATTAGTGCATTGGGTGATTTATGCTTTGTTGGAGGAGAGGAAGGGATTCCTTTGCTGGGAGGTAGATGTTGGATCGGGACTCACTTGGTTGTATCTCCTCTTGGACTTTCTTATCATACCAATAAAACTATTTGAATTTCTCCTATATGATTGTATATCAATGATGTTTTGTTATATTTGCATGTTTAGCTTAATCTGATCCTAAGCTATTTATGAATGTAAATCTATGTCTTTTGTGTAGTTTCCTCTTCTATGATCTTGTAGGAATTTGGTGAAACTGGGCCAGTAAGAGAGCAGGCAACGGGAAGCGAACAAAGAGGAGAGCGATTGGATCAACAAACTAGCGAAAGACACAGGTTAGTTACATCCTTCCTCTTCGTTTACATTTCATAAAGAAGAATACGAAAATAGTTTTCCTTGTTTGTTGCTAAGGCACTGTCACACCTTAGAGTGGGATAGGGGCATTCTGAATGGATACTTTTCCCAACAACAAATTGGCGACTCCGCTGGGGATCGTATCTAGTTAGTTTATTTGTGTTTCTATTGTTGTTCTTCTCATAAACTTAGGAGTGGAGAATCGAACTGCATTTGCCATTTACAAATGCAAAGTAGAGATCTGCTACTCTAGTCCATTTACTGGGCCTGTTTATGATCTGAACAGCTGATCCACAAATGTGCTAATTGCCCTTTGTGATAGCTCTTAGTCCTCCTTTAAATCATCCCTCTAATTGTACCTTATTGATAGCTTTTATCCGGCCAAAAACCGTAGATTAAACTGCAAACCGTGACCCAGAACCCAGAGACAATTCTCGTTTCTGCTTCAGCGCAGACTCTGTGAAGAGGTTCTGCATTTCAACGCAGGTCCCGAGAGGGATACCTGTGCTGCAATTCAGTTTCTCTGTGCAACAGGTGCGTTGATCAGCCTTTGCCCTGTGCAGCTGTGGTTCTCTGCTTCATTTTGCTCAGTTTTATCTCTGATTTTTGCAGCCTGTTATCAGTGTGTGTACCTATCTGAAAACCCCTTTTCTTTGCCTCAATTCCACCTCAGTTGTATTAAATAAACTGTATTTGTTTTTGTGTATTTGTTACATCATTTGCAGTTTCCCATTACAAAAGTAAACTAGTCATACTGTCGCCCTTAGATCTAGACCTGTCGTAAGTGTCATTTTGATCTTAGGAGTAAGTTTGTTTGTTGTTGACAGTTGATTATGCTTTTACTTTTGTCTTTTGGTTTGAATTTGTGAATTTCTAGTGTCGAAACAAGTGTTTACTTCAAAATCATAAAGTGTCGTAATCGTCTTTTTTATTTCGAAAAGGAGCTTGTTTGTGTTTTTCACTTGAAATCGAATTCAAATTTGTACAACAACTTTCTTTTTAGGCATCAATATTAAGAAAGTGAAAACAAATACATGCATATGTGCATTTGCATTTTGACAGTTTGTATGGTTTGATTTAGGAAAAGTGCATTTACAGTGTGCTCTATGCTCTTTGAGAAAAGATTGTGTCTTTCTTTTCCCCTTGTAGCTAGGATTTTCATTGTTGAAAAGAGATAAAAGCTTGCTTATCATCTTTAGACTGCATTTAGGAATTGTATCTACATCTCGTGGTGATCCAAAAAGGCAAACTTCTAAGAAAGATCAACCTAAAATAAATTGAATGAACTTAACAACGCTTTGTAACTTAACGCACAACATAGAGTTCTAGGCTAGAGATGTGTTCCGGCGTCGTAAAACCTGGTAACTGTTCACCTCATTGACGGTTGGGTGATTCCTCCTGAGAGACGATAAGTGCCAGTACGGATTGTGCTCCCACGTACCGTCGAGTATATATTGGGAGACCCCTATAGGCATAAAACCTTTATCCATAGGAAGCCGTGTCGACCGCCCTACTGATCGCAATGCACTGAACACAGCATTCGGGAAGATTGACCGCCCGTACCCTAAAAAGTATTCTGCGGTTTTGCGATTGGTTTGGCACACCCTCTACCTAGATCTCCAGAGCAGTCCCTTTCGTTCCTTTTCAGACTCCTTAACGGAAAAGGTCCATCTGAGCACTTGTCACTTCAGGCTCATTAAAAATCGAAGGAGACTAGAGTCATCTTTTGCTTTTTCTCGACTCTTTAAAATTGAAAAAGCAAGTTGTGTCCAAGCGTCGTTAAAATTTATTTTAAACGGAATATTCATACCCTTTTTCCCGCGTTGATCTTTAGGTTGAGAAAATGGAGCCTACCAACCAAGGAATTCCCCTTGGTGGAAATCCTAGTCCCTTCTCCTCTTGGGGAGATGTTGGTGCGCCCCATATGGCCACATTGTCGCTTCCAGGACTGACAATTGGTTTGCCAGTCTGGCTCTTCTCAACCAATGTCGTTCAGAACACCACTATTCCTGAACAGTCGAATCAGCAATTAGACGAATCCAGAGTTTCCCACCCACCTTCTACTTCATCTAATTCTTCCTCTCTTCCTTCCTCTTCACGTGACGGGACTGGTAAAGCTAAAAACCAAGTTCCTAAGGAGAAAAAGGAAAAGAAGAAGAAAGAGAAAAAGAAGAAGGAGCCAAAGGCAAATAAGGGAAAACAAGTTTCGTCTAATGAAAATCCACACACAGCACTGACCAGGTCTAAATCGCCATGTGTCATCTGCAAGGGAGACCACTTTCACAGAGATTGTCCTTGCATCCCTCGGATACTAAGGGACTGGTCTCCCCGTTTGGACAATCCGGTGTTGTCAACCTCTGATAGCCATGTTGAAAGCACACCGTCAACTAGCGAAAGTGAAGTCCCAGGACAAAAAGGGAGGGCTAGACCTCCCTGTAGACTGTGCGAAGGCAACCATGCCCTCCACCGTTGTCCCTTCTTAGACGAGGCTAAAAGAGTCTTGGATGATCGTCCGGTTTCACCGTTACGACTCCCTCCTGGATATAAAAAACTCTTGCCGAGTCCTTCGTTAGTTGAGAATCCAGCTGGCCCGCTCAAGTGGTCGGCTGAAGTGTCTATCATTGAGGATAAACCAACTGAATCTGTACCAGACGAAAGTCAAAATGTCGAGGCGGCAGTTGACCCGGTCTTGCCTTCAAAGGTTTTATCTTCGAATGATACAGTCACTGAAGAGGATAAGGATGACACCATCCAAATTCTCTTCATCAACACAGACTCCGACGAACACGGGGGCAATCCACCCATTCTTTTATCGCAGGAAGGAAGTTCGTTAGAGTGATACCCGGCCATCTACTCGGTCCCACCTCCAAGCAACCTAGTTGTATCCTTCGACTGGAACCAACTAGGCAGACCCCGTTTGCCAGCAAGCATACCATTCAGAATTATCGTCCAAATATACAGAATGGTCATGGCTGGTACCATCATAGATGAGGGGGCATCTGTGAGTATCCTTTCCTCTATTGCTTGGAAAGTGCTTGGTTCACCATTGCTTTTGCCTGAGATGAGAAATCTGATAGGCTTTGATAAAGGAACCAGTCGACCTTTAGGGATCCTCCCCATTGTGCCTATCACATTGAAAGGGAAGACCGTTCAAATGAACGTGATGGTCGTTCAAGGACCCTTGGATTATAACCTACTCCTTGGACAAGACTATATATATTGCATGGGAGCCATCGTCTCCTCACTCTTTAGAGTAATGTGTTTTCCGCACGAAGGAAGAGTGGTCAAGCTCGTGGACCAGCTTTCATTTCCCGGATCATGCATCGCAAATAGTCATATACAATCCCTAAATGATCTCTTCACGCAAGAAATGTCTCAACCCATGGTCCGTCCTCCCGATGAGCGCGAGTGATTCGGAAGGATATGATTGGAACCCAGGGGGCATGCGTCCTGGTCTGCTTCGGCAGGAAAACTTTGGGTATAGGGTAGGTTTCCGCAGGAGAATATGACTAGTCCGTACCCCGTCCGTGATTGGAAAAGGGGTTGTTCTAGAATAAGATTCTTTTGTCAAAGTTATGTGTTTGGCGCTCGTTGTCACTCACCTTTGTCTATCTCGGTAGACATTGCCGAGGAAATGTTTTGTTTGCTGCGCAAATGAGACAATCTTTGGTAACCTGAAAGAGGTAGGCCTCTCTTGGTAAAACAAATGTTTTGGCGGAAGTGAAGTAGGGGTAACCTTGAAATCGTACTTTATACCTGGGGGCATGCAAACCTTTTGGAGTGCAAGCAAGGGGCGGCTATTTATTTTTTAAATTTTTAGGACTTCTAACCCTTTAAACTCGTAGGATTAGTCGTTTCCAAACTTGCATAAAGAAAGGATGCGGGGCAAAGCTTTGTAAGGTGCAAGCTCCATAAAAAATGGCATCTTCATGAGACATTCTTATCATATGACTGGATTAATCGAGCAGTTTTAGCACATAGTTCATGCTCGTTAAAAAATAAACATAAGACCGAGCAAGTGTTTCAATCCGCGTTTAAGCTCGTTAAAAAATGAACTATCCTCTGGTAAATAACCATAGTGAATGTAACATTATCAGCCATTAAAGCCTTGGTCGTGTTTGCACCGTCACCTCCACTTTTCATTTGGCCGATCATTCACCTCCATTTGATTGTTTACCCATTTTGAGGAACAGCTGCGAAGAGTGATTTCACTAGCCATCCTTGTGACACTGCCGTGATTGGAAAATTCCAACCCTTACCTGGAATCAGCTGCTACCCGTCTTATCACTCGTTCCTCAAAAGACGAGTCTTCTTTAAGCTCTTTTCATCTAACTCGTAAAATATGAAAAGATTGCCGAGTTTTGGCCTTCCAGCTCGTTAAAGCGACAGGAAGCGCTATCCCTCCTCTAGATTTTAATCTTTTTGGACCTGAGGGATTATTGCACAAAAAGATCGAGCGCTTGTTTTGTTCGGCTCGTTAAAACTATCAAAAATTCATCCCTTCTGTATTGTTTTATACTTTTTCGGACTTAAGGGATTAGATGACGAAAAGGGACTTCCGGAGTTATCTTTATGTACCTTTTCAGACTCTCTAAAAATGAAAAGGACCGAGTTATCTTTGTCGTTAGACTCGTTAAAAAGATTAATAGCGACAAACTTGTCTTTAGACGAGAACGAGTTTCACTATCGCTAGGCTCGTTAAAACATAGCGATGGGTTTGCCCGAAGGGAAAATTATAGAACAAGCATATGTTATCCTCCTCAAGCTTGAAAAAAATAAAGAGGTACTGGTCAGCAATGACTGGGGAAAAATTGGGAAGAAACTCAAAGAACTTTTATTGGTAGCAAGTCGCTCTTGAACATGACACTTCCACTCCGTGCCTGAGTCGGGTTGGGTTGTTTCATTCACCGGTCACATCACCATGGTCTCGCCATACCATCCATCTTTGGGTAAATGCTACCAATCCATCATATAAGTGTCGCCGATATGTTCGAGAGAAGTCATCCAGAGAAGTCAACCATGTCCCATCCACTACCATACATTATACTTCATTCTTTCATGACCACCACCCTGAACCATATATCATCAGATCGTTTTCACCTCCATCAAAATAATTTTCTCCGTTCCGTGTCACTGATGTGGGATACATTAAGGCCCTCCTTTGACAGATCGCTTCTTGTCGACATCAGCTCATTATCCAAGAAGTTGATCTAGGAACACCCCCTTCAGTACTTTGAAGCTTGCATGCCTCAATGGCAAGTTTCTCACTTCCGGCGACAGGTATACATCAATGACCTTCGACCGAAAGATTTTGCGTGGTGTTCGACGTCAAGTCCTTTATTCACACCACGTGAATTGTACTGCAGTACCTTGAGGGTCATTATCATTATCGGTGATTCCTCTCGCACTTGTTAACAGTTTACATCATTGACTGGTAATCAAGCAATGTCTTTCCATGTTCGACTTCAGAACATTTCTCACATGGATCGACTTGTACTTAGAGTGAAGATCGGACGAGATTGAAGACCCCGGATCTAGTTTCATCCATCCGAGCTGCGATATATATTCAGGAAAAATAAAGACATTGACATTTACAGCATTGCAGCACAGATAATCATCCTACCAAAAGGATGATGATTTCATCACAATCATCAGTCTACCATCAGACGATTGTCTGTCCTATGTACATAAAAATGAATTTATAAAGCTGAGCATGGGAATGCCCGCCTCATCCAGATCATGAAAACAGTATGAAAAATAATGTATTGTATTGTATCTTATTACAGGTCTCCTCCCAGCATTGAAAGAACTTCGGATCCTCCTAATAAAGCATTTCACCCGATAAACGGCCTCATACTTTAGGGGGCAACTGTTATAGACATTTTTGTGCCTTACAGCTATAAGCATGAAATGTCCATAAACCAAGGGATCCTAAGTCCCTAAAGATGTTGTTCTAGCTCCTAAAGAAACAAGGTCAACAAATGACAGCTTCTCCCAGAAGTTCTCCACCAGAAACTGCTCAAAACTAGTCAAATCAGGATCAATTCAGAGGCTCCACTAGCTGCCTGCGTTGCAAAGCACCCAAATACACTGGCTAGGTGCGTTGCAACGTAGGTGAATGCACTACCAGGGTGCATTGAGCGGGAAATGACAAATGGCAAGCTCATTCAACGAGGTGGAAAGACAATGGAAGCTTCCAGAATCTTCTCCAATGACACTTGCCTCAATGAATTCGACTAGTGATGAGTAAGAGGCTCTCAGCCTCCAAGTGGAAGCAAGAACTAACAGAGAGAAGCCACAAGTCAAAACATAAGCTGACTCATCCTCTCTGCTTACATCTATATATGGATCCCTCATCCCAGAGATCTGGAGGCTGGAATTTTGTACTTTGCAGAGAATTGTTGTTGGTTTGAGATTGAGATTAGTGCATTGGGTGATTTATGCTTTGTTGGAGGAGAGGAAGGGATTCCTTTGCTGGGAGGTAGATGCTGGATCGGGACTCACTTGGTTGTATCTCCTCTTGGACTTTCTTATCATATCAATAAAACTATTTGAGTTTCTCCTATATGCTTGTATATCAATGATGTTTTGTTATATTTGCATGTTTAGCTTAATCTGATCCTAAGCTATTTATGAATGTAAATCTATGTCTTTTGTGTAGTTTCCTCTTCTGTGATCTTGCAGGAATTTGGTGAAGCTGGGCCAGTAAGAGAGCAGGCAGCGGGAAGCGAACAAAGAGGAGAGCGATTGGATCAACAAACTAGCGAAAGACACAGGTTAGTTACATCCTTCCTCTTCGTTTACATTTCATAAAGAAGAATACGAAAATAGTTTTCCTTGTTTGTTGCTAAGGCACTGTCACACCTTAGAGTGGGATAGGGGCATTCTGAATGGATACTTTTCCCAACAACACACACCTTGCCAGCTCGGCACTCATAACCGAAAACGTCCATAAAGAGTAATGAACACTCTTCCCCAAGCATTCTCACCACCTCTTCTTCATTTTCTCGTTGTAACTCAGCTACAACAGCCTTCTTGTGCCCCCATAGCCTCGTAACCACCATCCTCCATCAATTTCCTCCCTATCTCTGCTCTTGGCGTTCTCTACAGAACACCTACAGGAAATCTGCAGGAGGGACAACGGGCTTCTATAGGAGGGGCAATGAGCCATTTTGAGGGGAGAAAACATGGTTTTTGGCACGAATTGCAGTATGAAGAGGTAGGTTTCGTGCATGCCCCCTATTGAATATCAATACATGAAAGGAGTAGTCTCAATTTGAGGGTGAAATCAATTTTTAGGAGGGTAGAAAATACATTAAAAATTTTCTGTTTATTTAAAAAAAAAAAAACACAGTCTCCTCTGTTTTTATTTTTCTCAAAAACTCTCTGTCTCCACCTCCATATTTGTTTGAAAACAAAAACACAGGTAGTATGCCAGGAGGGTTTATGAGAAGGGAGCCCACTAACTCCACTAGGTTCCATGCACATCCCCAAGTAGTGGACATATTCACAAGAGCAAACTAGATGAACTTTTTTGAGAAATTTCGAGGGTTTGATGAGGAGATTGCCCAATAATTTGCCCTCTCTTTGGTTCCTCACACAAGAACACATGCCACTGTAACCATTAGAGGCCTCTCCATAGAAATAATCCCAGAATTCATCAGTAGGGTCACTACCCTTCCTCTTGGGCTTCCTTGGAGTAAAGATGAAAAACCCATTGGCCAGGCTGCCAAGAAGAAATTTTTCCAAAACAATGAAACCCCTGTGGAAGATAAAAATGGAATTAGAATGGCTAGTATACCACATCCCTGGGATGACGTTAGCTACCAAATAATCAAATACATTTCTTGTGAGGGGAGGAATAGCATTGTCTATGGTTATCATTTCAGAATCTTTCATGACTTGAGGTATGGCATGGATACCCCAGCACCCCAAAAGCTCAATATCCCTTATTTTCTCCTTCAGTCCCTCATTGACTCCAACACCAAGGTACAAGCAGGAAACTTAGGGTAGTTAGCTCACCATGGCTTAATCAAACTCCTAGTGGAGGAAGCCCTCCATACCTTTACCCTCCCTATATCATGGAATTTTTCCGAAACATGAAAACTAAAGATGACATAAAATCATTAACCTACGATGTCAGTCCTACTGGCAGTGAGGAGGAAGAACAATAAGGAGAAGAAGATGAAGCTAGTGGTGGTAGAACAGAGCAAGAAAGTGAGAAGAAAGGAAAGGAAACAAAGGGAGGAAAAGTTGAAGAGACGGAAAAAGAGGTAGAAGAAGGAGAAAAGGAGGCAGAGAAGGCAGAGAAATGGGAGGAGTCCCCTGAGACTTTGGAATGAGAGGCAGCAGTTACCCTCACTGCCCTTAGTACACCAGTCAAGCCAAAGAAAAAGAGAAAAAGACAGACCTCCATGTATTTCAGGGCAAGGAAGAGCACAAGAATTAAAACAGGAAAACCTCAGCCCTCTTCAAAAGTTCCCATTACCATTGAAGATTCACCATCTGCCAAGGTGAAAGAGTCTCCTTCCAAGACACCTATCACATATGAAAGGGGGACTCCAAGATCTTCTACATGGAAGGGGAAGGCAGTACTACAGGACCCAAAACCAGAACTACAGGAGGCTGAGACAGTCCTACAGGAGACACTATCTAAACTACAGGAGACCCAAAAGCTTGAGGAAAGGATAGAAGGATAGCCAGAGGTGAAGGAAGAAGCAAAAGAGCTACAAGAACCTGACCCCCAGCCTAGTCTTGCCTCCTATTACAATCTACTTGAGGGAGGCAGAATAATTCCACAGAAATTTGCAATTCCACTGTTTTTCGAATTGGAGAAAGAAAGAGTGAGAACACACAGGTGGATGCAAATAGCCAAGTCCAAAGGGGTTGAGGATGTTGGCCATATGGAAAACAAACTCAGGGAAATGGGCAGAGAATTGAGTGCTCTCAGAGACAGAGAAGCCATCACAAGAAGCCACTTGGAAAATGAGAATGAAATCCTAAGGAGGAAAATGCAAGAGAAAGAGACTCAGCTGGCATACATGGCCAGCTTATCCATGGAGGCATTACAATGCAGAACACCAGCCAAATCTTATGGCCTCTATCTGAAGGACCAATGGTTTCAATTCCAAATAAATACGTTGGCACAAAGAGGCACAATGCCTTTCTAGGACTACAAGCAGTTCATGGATATGTGTAACCAAAGCACCTCAGAGGATAAAGAAAAAATGGTAAATTTTTACCTACACAATATGGCCCTCACAGACATGAATGTGTGGGACCCCAATGCCAAGCTAGCGGACCTCCAATTGATGGCAATGGCCTCATGGATGAAACATGAAGAATTGAGGGCAACAGAAATAAAAAGATTGATGATAAAAGAGAAGAATGAGCCATTAATGATAATAGCTGAGTCATCAGATCCTATGGCACTCATCAACACACACAACCTGCTTACCAATGACCCTCAGATTGCCCCTAGATATCTAGACAATCAGGCACAAGACATTGCACACTTTGAGGATATGCGAAGGCTACTTGGGGATGACTATGTGCATGCATGCATGAGGAGATGGAACACCTTACCTCATAGTTTGCAAATGAGGGAATCCCATTCCCCAATGAGGCTAAAGGAGGCATTGAAAAGAGTGCCAATGTACAAGCGCTCCACGCAAAGACTGAAGGTCAACTGGATTTGCCTCAAATTGAGTCCCCCACTCCTTTTAGGCATGCTGGAAGGCAAAAGAGAAGAAGAAGAGGAGCAGCAATGGAAGGACATAGACAAGAAGTCAGGATTTTATGGCACACATGAGCAGACCACATCAGAAGCTTGGGATGCTAGGGAGGCCACCAAGGCCATAAAAGATGAGGAGCTTGATTAGGTTGCTCAGAGGATGAGCAACACCTTCAGTAGGGGGTGATGATGAGCCTCATAAATGGGTAATTATATGGGCTCATTTTACCTCCTAACCTAGTCAAATAACCCATTCTCTTAGCTTATTGTATGATTTTCTGATTATATTTATGCTTATAGAGTGAGTTGAGTTAGTTATGATGCCATGTGATCTAACATGTATTTAATGCAGATTATTGATGGATTTCGAGGTCAAAGTCAAGGATCCAGTGGAAAAATGGTAGAAATAACTCGAAGTGGACAAAGGAGAGGAATTATAGGGGGGAATCCCCCTCATTTATTACTCCTCACTTTGAATTCCCCTTCATTCAACTCGGAGTACAAGCAGCCGAATCATGCACTAGAAGGTAGCCGAGCAAGTGGAGGATGACTGATAGTTATCTCGATTTTTGGGAGCCAAGCCTCCATGATTTTAAGGAAGATGTTGGTAGCTTCAAATGTATAAGTAGAGAGGCCTAGGGCCTCACTAGGGTCAGATTTTCGCTTATGTAAACTCTGCTCAAATTTCGAGCTTATTATTTTTGTGACAGTTTCATGTAAACTTGCTATTTTTTTTATAATGAAGGTGGAATCCTTTTTTGAGCTAGCACTGAGTTACCTCAGAGGGCTTAAGCTTTTGGGTTAGGGCCCAATCTAAGAAACCAAGCTTCTCTTTACTTGTATTTGTATGTTTACTTCAGTTTGTAGATTAATTTGTTGTTAGATGTATTTCTTTCATGGTTAAAAATAGGTTGCTTTCGATGATTTAGTAGTTTTCTTTCATTTGTGCTTTCTGTAGCAAGTTAAGTAGTGATAAGAAAATATTCAAAAGCCTAGCAATAGTGCCTTGGCCTCTCTTCCTCCCTCTGGGACCATGATTTGAGGTAAAGACTCCCTTGCTGTCCGAAAAACACAGAATTTCCTCATTCATAGGACTTCTAGTGTTTGCAGCTTTTTAGTAGGTTAATAGTCCAGTTTTACTTTACCTCAGATCTTCCTTATCATCTTCACTTCCTAATTTGCAATAGTCTTCTTTCATGCTTTCATTTCATGCAGAATTTCTCAGCATTTCCTTCCATAGATCATAGTTTAGACTATTTTGATGCAAAACTCTGTTTTTCTAGATGCACTCATTTCATGGCTTGCTTGATCTTCTTGGTTGACTGTCAGTTCCTTTGCAGTAGAACTCTTCTAGCAGTAGGCCAGCTTATCAGCCATCACATCCTCCATCTGATCCATGCCCTACAGGTTTCCCAAACCTCACCTCAATTCTGCCTTAGTTTCCTGCATTTTCCATAAAATTTCTTCCTCTCTTCTTGAGCAAACCCAATCATATTTCTCTCTCCTGGTGGTTCATGGTAGACCTTAGGCACCCTAACACCTCATCCCAACCTTCATCCACCTTTTTCAACCACTCTCACACCCTAAAAATAGCAGAAATTGCTCTCGTCCTCCTGCTGTAGGCCTCATGTAGTTTCCCTGTTTTCCTCCTGTAGTTTCCCTATGTCCTCCTATAGTTTTTCCTGTAGGCTTTCTTTTGAAGGCCGAGTTTGGGAAAATCCTCCAAAAGACCACCTAAGACCTCCTAGGACCCATCCACATCATCTTCCATCATTCCAAGCTCCAAAACCACCCTTTACCTCCACCTGTTCACTGCCACACTCACACACAATAAATTAAATGCATGTCAAATTCACATAAAAACACATAAAAATCAAAAAAAAAAATTTTTTTTCTTATTTACTTCCAGAGATAGCATGGTTAGATGTTGTTTGCTTTCTTGAGTAGGTAATGGCATTGCTTTCATTGTTTTCATAGTGTTTTTGGCAAAAATAGAATTAGCTTGTTAATTAGGGTTTACTAGGCCTTGCTTTACATTCCAGTCCTTTTTTCCTTTTTGCAATTAGAATAGCTTCTGTAGAATAATCATCCTTTCTTTCATCACACATAGAGCTTCTTTTGAGATTATAAAAGTTGGCTTAAGCTCCTAGTGATCTTGTGCCGGTTGACCAAGTGACAACCTGCAGTAAGAACTAGTACTTGTGCATACAACACTAATGCTTCCAAGCTTGTTACAAACTACCGGCTTGATAAAAGTAAAGTTGGCAGCCCAGGAGTTGCAGCATTCTTGCTGCAATACTGGTGCTCACCAATGTACTGCTATGGGTAGTTGACACGTAGTGGTCAACATCTGGCTCTACTTGGGGACACGTTGTTGCATCGTAGGAATGTGAGAATCCAAAATCTGCATCCATGCAACACACTATATAACATAAGTAGCATCCATCTAAAATTCATCATATAACCTTAAGCATAAGAAATATATAAGCTCTTCATTTATTAACTATCCTAATAACATGAAAAAAATCCACCTACAAAAATAAAATACTGAAATAAAATGGTGTATGGTTAGGAACACAATACAAAGGATGCCACATGGCATCGGATACGTTCAATGTAGTGCATGTTGAGCATTTACCTGCTTTTAGGAAAATCTGTTGGTTGTTTCTCAGATGTGCCATGTCCAATCCTGCATATGGTAGGACTTTTTCCTATCCGAAAATCAAGCTTCTCGCAACCATCTGATGCATTAAATCACTTTCTCATTCTCTTTCTCTTTCATTTTTTCTTTATGGTAGGTTGTATCACTGATGATATAGAACATTTTTCTTGAAAACTCTCAGATGATATATGTAAGATATGTGTGAAATCTCTTTCTTCATTCTGCATCTGCTCTGTCAAGAATGATGGATCAGTCTCACAGGTGTCGTGAGTTATAACTTGATCTCTTTTAATTTCTTCTTTGATCATGTCATTCTTAGTTAAATATTCCTTAATGGAGTTAGCCTCTCTCTTGAGATATTCACAACAAGGCGGGACTTGTGATTTCCTCTCTTCCAGCCTCTTATGTAATGAAATCATTTCTCTGGCATACATATTACTATTAATTTCGCTTGATTGAGTTCAGTTTTCACGAATCTTTCTTGTAGAGTGACATGATTAGTTTGCATAGTATTTATTAAATCCTGAATAATGCACATTTGATTATAATGATTAACTTACATTATTTTTAATCTGTTTTTGATGATATCTATTCCATCTATATTTATGAAACATGGTACCTGCTTTTCTCCTATGGCCAATAATCTATTCTAAAGAGATATTTTACCAACTTCCATGCCCTTTATAATTTTATCAATCTTTGCTTTCATGCCCATGAAGCAGTTTTGCATATAGTTTATCTCTTTCTTATGATTTTCTTGCATGGTAGCTAACTGATTATTATAATTGAATCTCATGATGGTAATTTCTTCATCCATGGTTGACAATTTGTTCTAAATCGAACTTATTTCTTCTTGATAATTTGCTTCCATGGTAGTCACTTGAGTTGAATGATTGAATTCCATGATCGTCATCTTTTCCTCTAAGGATAATAACTTTCTTTGCATAGAATTAATTTCCTTTGACATGATCAGTTGTTAATGTTGCTTGATTAAGTTCCATATATTTGATAAGTTGAGCTTGATTAACTTCTGCATTCTTGCTTACTTGAGCCTTGTTGACCATTGGAGTGGCACCTGATGATTATATGAAGACTCCATGCCCAAAGATGATCCAGAGGATACTTGTACCATCAGATATCATCAGTGAACAAAGCTTTTTAACTCTACTTCTATCTTCTCATCATCTTTCTTGTACTCAGATTCCACACCCTACGAGGAATTGTAATAAGTGATACTAGTAATGATGAGTTTTTGAGTCTTTAACAGGCCTAGGATGTTGGGAGTCGATCAACAAATGAGTACACCTTGGAGTGGTTTTTTTAACAGATAATTATCCCTTTTTTTTTAGAGGCGAATAATTTTCTGGGGTTTTTCACTCACGTTTTACCCCAAAGCCAGGGTGACGGTTTGAAAGTTGAGCCCCTAACACATATTAGTGTCTAGAGTCTATGTATATTACCATACTAGATCACACAAAAGGTTTCGTGGAATTTGGTTAGGTCTAGGTAGTTATTTTTTAAATTTTTTAGATTTTTTTACACTGTAGAAATTGCTAATAAAGTTATGCTTGTAATGTAATAAGTGATGTCTAGAGAAGTTGTATGGGTTATGAGTAATAAAATTTGCACCTCTCACCCTCAACTTTCTACTATGACACACTTTTATGGGTTAAAAATATTTTTTGAACCCTCAAAACCCACTTTTCTTAAGTTTAGTGGGAAATTTGACAATTAATTAATTAAGAAATTAAATAAATGGAAAAAAATAAATATCCACGCATGCTAAATGTTGTGGAAATGAGGTGGAAAATTATGGGGGATTTAAATTGAAGTCTCAAGGTGATATGGACTCCTAAAATCAAGGAAAAGACATGTGCTCAAATAAAATTAAATTTCTGGCATTAAAGGAAAAAACTGCTTACTTGGAAATTCGAAATTGTGAAGTTAATGCACATTTGTGAGGATTTGGGAAAATATTTGGTGGAGATTTTGTGGGAAATTGTCCCCACATGGGTTACCACCCATATATACTTGTCATTCTATCATAAAATTTGAATTTGGCACATAAGGGAAGAAGAAAATGATGTCCACTTGCCAGAATTTGATTTTTACACTTGGCATTGGAGCTCCATTCAACAAATTCAAATTTCTCTTTGGGATTGTCACCTCATGCCACTAGTTTAATCACTTTTACATTGGGATTGGCTTCAGTGCCATTTGCCATTGTCATTCTTCATTGGGATTTGCTCCCAACTCTCTATATAATAGAGCCATGGGCTCTCATATTGTATCATGTAATGAGCCGTTGGGCTTGAGGAAACTTTATCATTTTGTACTTGCATATTTTCTTAACACAATCAATAATTTGGGGATCTCTGGCTGGTGTTATCTTGGTGTTATGAGGTGATGTCCTTTCATACTAATGCTATTGTGTTTAATTTATTTCGCATGTTGAATTAATATTAGTTTATGCTTGCGATATTGCTTGGATTGATGTGTGCAAGCTATCTTGCACATATCATTGATTTAGAATAGTATTCTACAGATAAGCTTGCCAATTCATTTTAGGAGGAATGTTTGGTTTATCTTATTCATTATATTTCTCTAATATTGTGCAAACTAATACGTGTTCAAGTGTGTGAGAAAGATCTTTTGTATTCTGTGCAGGAATCCATACGGAAGTGGAAGAAATCTCAATTACATCAACTTACTCCTAGAGTCACAACGATCCAAGACTCAACAATTTTTTCACTTCAAGTTTTCAATCCAACGAAAAGAAAAATGGATTTTTCTTAATCTATATCTACTTGATCATCCATTTAAAATTCAAAATACTTCTTAAATTCTATTTTTTTCAAAGTTATATCTCCTATTCAAGAGTCATTTCTAAAGCTAGGCAAGTATGGGGGTTCAATCCCATTACTTGAGCTAGTACTTTGTAAATTAAATTTTAATTTTAGTTTTGGTTTCTTTTTCTTAATTTTACACTGAAAATTGGTATTTTTTGTGTTTTGTAGCCCATAGGCTTGAGAATTGGACAACAAAGAGCTTGAGGAGAAGCTTTGGAAAACTACTCACTCGTGTGTATGCAGAACCCCCTCACGCTATCTAGAGACTGATTTCTAGGGAGGCCATAAGCACTTGGGAGAGAGTTGCAAAATCATCGAGGCCGTGGGCCTTTTGAGCCCTGTGAATCTCTTTTGGTGAGTTTTTTCTATCTTCAAGTTTGTTGTTGTTATATTTTTTGAGAGAGAGTCTAGCTTTGTTAAAGTCTCATCTTTGTAAAGATCTCTTTCATATTATGGGCTGCCCTCTTAGAGGCATTTTTACCTGGTTTAAATGCTAATAAAAGATAAAAATAAATTGTTAGAGGGAGCTTGGGATTTTTCACATGGCATCCCCCTTCCTCATTTAGAGGAGGGATTCTTGTGGGTGGACTAACCTTATTTTTAGTTTTTTCTTAGCTTTCTAGCTTCTAAATTTCATATTTTGAATGCTTAAAATCAATACATTTCACTCCACATGAAAATTTTTACTAATCTTGTATTTAAATTCCCACATGCATACACTCTTAAGTTTTTCAAACTATTTCTCTTTGAAGCATTAGTTTAATTTGGGGAATTAACACAATTTGTACTTCATTTAGGCATTTTAGTATAGGGATACCCCAAGCTTCACTAAAACTTACCTCCAACTTAAGTTGGTTGAATAGACTTTTAGGGACCTTCTACCTCTATTGAATCCTCATTGTGAGATCCAAATATTTGGGTGAGGATGACGTCTGAGGACTTGAGTTCAATTGTAACTTTGCCTTAGCACTAATTGATAAAATAAACTAAGAGCTCATTCCATCACATTTTCTTTTTTTGCAAAGTTCTTAAATTTTTTGCTATCTTGATGGTTTAAAGTCTCACATGAAAATCTTATTTCAAGAGGCGCTTTGGATGCAATCATTGTAGTTCCTCTTAATTTTGCAACAAGTTTAATGTTTTTTGTACTTGGAAATTGATTCATCTTATGGTTTAATTGCATATTGTAATGAATGGTTGATTTCACTTTCAAGTACTATTATTTTGGGTTGCAAAATTAATTGCATATTGTCATCTTGGTCTAACATTTGAGTCATTTTTGTATCCTTTTGAGCAAGATAGTTTCCATGCTTTGATTGGTAGACTTATTCATCTTGAAAGCATTTATAATATCTTGTGCTAACAATTTATTGTTTCACTTTTCAGGATTATTTTGACTTTCCATTTGAAAACATTTCACTTCATTCTAAGCAAATATAATTTCATTTCTTAAAGAGAAATACTTTGAAGACACTGGTTGTTTATGTATTTCATGCTAAATCTTATGTATTTATGGTTATTGCTCATATCAGTTTTGCTTATAAATCTTAAAGAAATAATCTATTTAACTCTAACAATTCTCCTAGAAACTAACATATTTTTAACTTAAATTCTTATTAGGACCACCCCCCTTATCTAACCTAGGAAATAGCTCAAATGGAGAGAGTCGAGATTAGTTTGATAGCCCCTTCTCTTAGTTCCTTGCCTCCAACCACACCTTTTGAGGTTGAAGGCTTTTCTCACTGACTTGTAGGTAGGTGTAAGTGGCAAAGTTAACAAGCTTGATTTAACTGTATGCCTTTAACCATTTGAATTAACTCCTTGAAATAATTTTCAACTTCTATAGTTTCCTTTACTTCAGCTTTCACTTTGAATTTTTCTTTATCTCCATATCTATCTTCAAAGACCTCAATGATTGATTGTAGAGAATCAAAAGTGTTATTAAGGAAATTAACAAACCAATCTAAAGCATCTCTAGATAAGGTAAGAATGAAAATATTCATCTTCACATCTTCATATTTAGAATATGGGAGACACATGCTTATACAGAGGCTGACATTATGAAGGTGAGTTTCGGCAGTAAAAGCATTGTTACCTTGAAAAGGAGGAAATTTATCGATGGCGTCACCAAAAAAATAAATATAACCATGCGGAGCTCCCTGAATATTAGTAAAATCACAAGGAGAAAACAATTCATAATCCATAATGATTTGTTTAACGGGAAAAATATGGGCCAAATGGATATCAGAGAGAGAGATCCCTACTCAAGAAAATCAAAACATCTACAAGAAGCAAGCTTCTAGCAAAAATTATTGTAAGAAATGGAAGAAGTGGAATCACCACTTGAGCATGAATCTCTCACCAAGTTTCCAAAGGAAAAACCGAAAAGTTAGTGGATGGAGGCAGATGGATATTTAGGGAGGGCTCCCTGTCTGGGATTAAATGAATGAATAAGTGGAGTCACCACCCAAATAGGAAACCAACCGGAATGTCCAAGCACAAAAAATGAAGATGAGAGGATAAATGAGAGATGACAAGAGTTAGGATGGTGAGAAATGAAGAGATGAAATGACGCCAGAAAAATGATATGAAATGTCGTAAAACCAAGGTCAAGTAAATTGGTCATTAGTGGCAATGCCAATAAGTGTTAGCTTTGTCGTCTTGAATGAGAGATGAGAAATGAAAAAAGGATGATTAAATGTTGATGAAACACCGAGAATAAAATATCGCCAGCAACGGTGCCAAAAAATGTTGTGCCGCTTGACAAGCTAATGAATGGCGGAAAAAATGAGTTGATTAGAAAAATGTCTTGAGGACCAAGAACATAAAAACTCTATCCCTGGAAACAGTGCAAAAAAATGTTGTCACACAAAGTGTCTAGGCACCGCAACAATGCTTATAGTAAGGGTTGTCACTCTAATCCTTACTCACTCCCTTTAGACTCTCTCCTAGACAAGTCAAGTGGGGTAGTCCCTAAAGTGAATGAATGAGAATAGCTCATGGAACACAGGCTCTAGGAGACTTAAAGATGGACAACTTGACGAATGTAAATGAGTCTTGGTTAACTCAGATGAATAGATTAAACACTAATACAACCAAGACACAACCACAAGATATAAATGATTATAGATTAGTGCCTTAATATTCAATTAAACATAGACTAAATGAGAACAAGTTACCCAGACTAATTTATAATGTGGTGAAGGTGGCGATCATGAAAGATTAAATATAAACGCCCAAAACTGCAATATATTCTAGCAATTAAATTTCATGAAGAATTATGAAAATTAAATGCTAAGCAATGATTCTAGATTAAAAATTATTTTCTTCAATAACTCAGATCTAGAACTTATCTATCACTCTCCAATACTCAATGATTTTAAAACATCAATCGCACATGACAATAAGGAATCACTACTACGAAAGGACACCAAGGAACTTTAGATTAACAATTTAATTATTCCGTAGGGAATTAATTTAATGTGGTAAATGAAGAAATCAAATGACTAAAAATCAAATAAAAAAAGAAACTTTGTCAAATTTAATTTTTTATGGGTCATAGGCCACATAATATATATATATATATATATATATATATATATATAGATATATATATATATTTTAAATATGAAAGCTTAAATTCTGCTTTTGATTTATTTCATTGGCATTCAAAATCACCAAAATTTAAAATTTTTAGATTTTTTAATGTTTCTAAATTTTTTTAAAGCAAAATAAAAATAAAATAAAAAAATGTTTTAGGAAAGGAAATCAAAATCATAAGTAAAAAAAAAAAACGTGAAATAAAAAAAAAAAAAAAAAAAATCAAAATAAAAAAGCAAATTTTAAATAAAAACAAATCTAAAAGATAAAATAAAATAAATCCAACGCAAATCCTAAACTAAATAAACACAAATGATCAAAATCAAAATAAAAAATGAATAAGTTAATGAAAGCCAAAAAAAACAAATGAAATCAAAAGGAACTAACTAAACTAGCCTAGCAAAAAAAAACCCTAACCTAACGCATACAAATGAAGCAAAGAGAAAAAAAAATTGAATTTTTTTTTTTGTTGTGCAGGTGCAATAGATGGAGAATGGCAGAGGATGGAGGAATAGAGAGTTCTCTAAAAAAATCGAAATTTTCTGTAGCAAAAAATAAAATACCCCATGCAACAATTCGGAAAACACAATCAACAGATAAATGGTAGCCAAAAAACCCTTTAAAACATTTTTAGAAATTCTAATTAAAATGTTGAATCCTTTTGCTTCAGATTTCCTTGAAACTCTTATAAAAATTTCCAGATTTAAAATTTTCAAACCCTTGGACAACAAAAATTTGAATAATATCCTTGGAAAATTATGTTGATAAACCCCAGAGATCCAGATCTTACCCTCCAGAGCCTAGATATGGACTCTACACAAATTTCTTCCTTAGATCTGTAACTGCACGACAACAAGAAAACATCCAAATGATATATACAATGATAAAAATTAAAACCTAGAAAAAACCCATGTTAAAAAAGTAATTACAACATTTACACACTACAGGTACTAATAAGACAAATCTATCATTATGCTGCACATAAATTAAAATATTTATAAATTTTAAAGGTGCTAACTCGAAACCCTCATGCATAAAAAAATAAAAATAAAAATAAAAAATCTTATGGTAAGTCCGGGATTAATTTTGCTGGCCTCTTCAGAAAACATGGATCGAGAGTTGGTTGGTCTAAATGAAAACTTCCCCTAATGCCCGAGAGTCTAAAATCAATATTTCACTGCAAAACTCGATCCAACATTAATAATAGAGCGAGAAAATAATAATAAAACTTGGACAAATAGAGATACCTGCTATTATGTTCAAAATTTAGATTATTATTCAAACCCTAGCAACTGAGCCAGATACTTGTACTAAAATCAATCTTTAGAAGCTATCAACAATGGATTTAGAAAGAATTATGCATGAAAACAACACATCTTATAGTATTTCCATGAAGAGTAACACCAACAAAACGTAACCCCAAAGTCTTTCTTTATTATCCAGAAAAAGATTACACAAGAGCTTCTTGCTAAGCACACAACTCAAAGATTAGATGAATCGACTAACAAATGACTTCTTATTTAAAGATAAATCTTCCAACGGTTAGTTGGAGTGATCCTCGTCAAAGAAATCTCAATCATTGGTGAAGATAAAATTTCTTTTATTTTCATCTGTCGAAATATTTAAATATTTAGGAAAATTCGAAATTTTTCATTAAGTGCATTTTAATTAACTCAAAAATTAAAAATTTGAGTTAATTTCCTCAAAATTTTGACTTTGAATTAACCTCCAACAGTCAAAGGTTTAAAATTTGGCAAAATAATTAATTTACCTTAGTCTCGGGACTTTTTAAAATTTTATTTTTAAGGACCGACAAATTTTGCCTTTGGAGAATTTAAATTTACCTAGGACCTAGAATTAATTAAACTTTTGGCTTAGGAGCTTAAATAATTTTTGGCCAGAAAATTTAATTAATTAACTTATGAGGGGATAAATTATTTTTCCAACCCTCGAGACACTTTATATCATGATTTCATATTTTTTACATCATAAGAGAGAAAACCCATTTGTAATAGACCCTCATAGACTACCCATTTCTGTGACAAATATAATCTATCAAACCAAGCAATTTGTAATAAAATAACCTAACCAAATAGTTAGAATTATTCCGAAATTACTTTTACATAGACTCGATCTAGAACACTAGAATTCTCCTAAGATCCTAGTGACAAAATCCATTCCAGCTTTGAGGTAAGACTGGAGAAAAACTCTACTGACCATCCGAGAATGGATCAGTGAGACAAAAAACCTCTCAGAATGGAGATCGTCACTAGAAAAGTAGGTTTACCTAGGTCATTACATACATGACATGGATCTGTTGAGATTATTTACATTATAGACATGCAGAAAGGGTTTACATAACATCTTGAAAGTCAAGCTAATGATGATAGTTTGATGACGCTAACATATCGATCAAGTGCTATCTCTTTTGTGAAAAAGGGGGTGCAATGCTATGGGTCATTGACACATAGCGGTCAACAGGGCCGAATTACGAGGGTCAAAACCGAAGCAAACCCTTTTTGGGTTTTTCTGGGTTTTTGGCAAGGAGTGCACCCCTTAATTTTACAAAATTTTCTCGATATTTTTGAGGGGGGAAATCAAGGTCTGAAGTTCGCCGGCAATGTAGAAAAACTTGGCCAATACTGAATTTTGGAGGAGAAATTTCTACAGCAGTTGGGCATTGACATATTGGTCACCTCAGGCTTGTAGCTTGCCTTGTGCAAGCCCAAGTGCACTCTTTCTATTTCCTATTACTCCTACAACTGAATATTAATAAAAAATTCCCATTTTTGCGTTAAGGAGCATTTTTTGTCTTATGGATGTTTACTGAAGTTTTCTTGTGTTATATTTATTGCATGTCTTTGGTTATTCACTGTTAATTTCCTATTAGGAACATTACATTATTGCATTTGTTCCACACTCTACCATCAACAAATCGACTGCTTAGGAACTCATGCCAATGGGTAACTAAAATTCAAGAGTATGATCTTTTGATTAGACTAGCCAAGCTTTTCAAAGGCCAAGGATTAGCCCAGATGTTGGCAGAAAGTAATGAAAAAGCTTTAGAGATGGTATGCTAGAATGAAATAAATGAACCTCCTATCTCCCCCAAGCTTCAAAAATTGGAAGGAATCAAATGGTATAAGGACATTATTTATTATTTGATAAATCTGACATGTCCCGATCACTTGGTTGCTCATAAGTGGAGAGATCTCTAATTAAAGGGAGCTAAATATTGTATTAGTAAAGATGTCCTTGGATAGAGAAATCCAAATAATACTTAGGTGCATTGATGAGGATGAAGCTAAAAAGCTTATCATTGAGTTCCATGCAAGATTTTGTGGGGGGCACTTTGCAGCAAAAACCACAGCCCACAAGATTCTGTGTGCAGGATATTATTGGCCCACCATTTTTTCAGATGTGCATAAATTTGTCAGAAGATGTCAAGAGTGCCAACTTTTCACAGGAAAGCAGAAATTAGCAGCATTGCCTCTCCAACCAGTCATAACTGAGGCCCCTTTTCAGCAATGGGGGTTGGACTTCATTGGTAAATTTAGCCAAAATTCTAGTAATGGTTATTCATGGATTTTGACTGCAATAGATTACTTTACGAAGTGGGTTGAGGCCATCCCAACAAAGCATGCCACTGAGAAGGTTGTCATGGATTTTCTTGAGAATCATATTATCACTCGATTTGGTGTTCCAGCCAAAATTACAACTGATAACACCAAAGCTTTCAGTTCTTCTAAGTTTTCTTCTTTCTGCTTCAAGTATGGCATTATTCTATCTCATTCTTCAAATTATTATCCCTAAGGAAACGATCTTGCTTAATCAAGTAAAAAAAATTTGATCGCTATCCTTAAGAAAACTATGGGGGATAATAAGCAATCATGGGACAATAAGATAAAGTATGCATTATGGGTGGATAGAATGACAAAGAAAGGAGCGACTGGGAAAATTCCTTTTGAATTTGTTTATGATTTGGAAGTCACCTTACCTATCCATCTCAAGCTTCCGGCCTATCAGCGCCGTTAGCATTTTACTGAAGACAAAGATGCGGTACAAAAAAGAATGGATCATATTATGTAACTTGATGAAGACTAAAGGGATAGTTTTGATAACATATGTCAGAGTTAGGCCAAAAAAAAGAAGGATTTGACAAGTCATCACGGAACAAATCTCTATAGGTTGGCGATATGGTGTTATTAAGGGATCACAGAAATGAGAAGCTCGGTAATCATGGAAAGTTCGATAGTCTATGGCTTGGACCATACATCATCAAAGGGATCACTGGGGCAAATTCTTTCTATCTGAACACTTTGGAAGGTGATCCTGTGGACCTACCAGCAAATGGGCAGATGCTCAAACTATACTACAAGGATGACATCTATTTCCATAGGGCATCGTTTGTATAGTACTTCTAACCCTACTCTTTTCTACTTTATGTTGTTCGCTAAGTTTTATTTCATGCATTTATATTTTTTAGTTTCTAGTTTGTTAGAGTAGATTTTTCCTATTCCAGTAGGACTTACTATGTATGCATAATGATTTCGATGTTGAATGGATATCTATTTGATGGAATTTTGTTTTATTTGGTGTAGGATTCTTGGGTTCTCATGTTACTTCATACAAGCAACGTGTCCCCATATGGAGCGAGATGTTGCACACTTTTTCTAAAAGTTCCAAGGAAGCATATATGTGCCTATTTTTTCAAGGATCAAGATCATCATCCATCAACATATTGTGTCATCATAAACCCTTTTTTCACATTTGTAATGTCCATGATTCTAGTAAGACCATGTATGTAGGTAACAACCTAGGTAAGCCTATTATTTTGGTGAAAATTTCATCCTAGGAGGTTTTTCGTCTCACTAACTCATCTGTGTTTCTAAAAATGGATGGTCGGCATAATTTTTCCCTACAACCTTGCCCCAAAGCTAGTGTGAAATTTGTCGTCAAAGTCTTAGGTGTGTCCTAGTGTTTCAATCGAGTCTTATGTAAAAGTAATTTGGGAATAATTTGAGCCAATTGGCTAAATTATTTTATTACAAATCACTTGGTCTACTAGATCACATTGTGTCACAGAATTGTGTGTGTAATTTGAGGGTCTATACCAAACGGGTGTTACCCCTTTGAGGGTTGAAAATATAATTATCTTATGTAAAAAATATTTTAGTGCATGGTCCCTCATACTTAGACACCATGGATAAAGTAGTTTGTATAGAAAACATGAGCATCTCTTTCTTCATGTGTTGACTTGGGTTGACTGGAAATTACAGGCTGAAAATCACAGATATATTTTTAGGCTATTACACGAACATTGACTAGCGTTGACCGAGGGTCAAACTTCATCTTTTGACTGCATTTTTCAAGAAGAAAAATCATTTTTCTTAGGCCGCAGGTCCTGGCACAAAAATTGAGGTGTTTGCAGTTGTTTGACCAACATTGACTGCAGAGCTATTAACTATAGAGTTGATTGTTCGTTGACTAGGTTTGACCAAGAATTTCACAACTCTTTTGGGTTGATTTGGACTATCTTTGGAGGTCGAGTTGACTGGGTTTGACGAGCTGAATTGGAGGAGAATTTATGCTAGTTTGACCAGCATTGACTTTCTAGTTAGGGCATCCTGTTGACTGCAATTTGACTAGACTGTTTTTACATTATTTGGGCAAGTGAATTTTGTATATTGTACTCTCTCTCTCTCTGCTGAGCTTTTGAAGAATAATAAGAAGATCTAATCAAAGGGTTCTCCCCACGTTAGGGATTTTCTCGAGCATCTGACAAATATTATGTCCTCTTGTCTTGGTTTGTCTTCTGCTTATTGTTTATGTTCTATCTGCATTTACTGTCAATGTTAATGTGATTGCTAATTTGGAAATTGATATTGGACTAATAAGAAAAATTGAAGAAAATTGCTATTAAGCATAGAACATACCATTGTTATCTAAAATTAACATTTACGGTCAATACTCTGACCCAATATATGATTAAGCCATCACATACACATTGGATTATTGTAAAGGATGTGTTGAGATACCTGCATGGGACCATCGATCTTGGATTGAGATATACTTCCGGAGATGTATGACTACATGGGTACTCTGATGCTGATTGGGCTAGTAACTTTGCTGACAGAAAGAGCACATTTGGATGTTGCTTTAGCTTTGGATCTACCATGGTATCTTGGATGAGTAGAAAACAAAAGTCTATAGCCCTTAGCACGGCTGAAGCCAAGTACATTGTTGCTATCATGGCTAGTTGTGAGGCAGTATGGCTGAGGGAGCTCTTTTGAGAGTTGTTTGAGCATGTACTAGATACGACAGTAATATGCTATGACAATAAGAGTGGGATTCGACTTGCATAAAATCCCATGTTCCATGACAAGTCCAAGTACATTGAGATTAAATATCACTATATCCAGGCTATGGTGCAGAGAGGAGAAATGAGGCTACATCATGTTGCGATTGATGATAAGATAGCCAACATACTTACCAAGCCTTTGTTGAAAGGGAAGTTCTCGGTATTTAGTGAGCAACTTGGACTGACGGATGTGAACCTTTACAGTGGGGCGGTCATGGATGATTGAGAACATTGAGCTATGCTCTTCCCTCTCGTTTGAGATGACAAGTTGGGAATGGAACCAGGAGAGCTCCTAGGGTTGAGGGAACTCTTGACTGTAGGTTGTGCGTAATCCTTGTCATGTGTTGACAAGTGGTAATCCCCCCTACCATCAAGTCAGGGACTTGCCAAGAGTATACCCTAGCATACATCCTACCCACAATTTGGGCTTGTTGGATTTGCCACCCATCTACCCAATGGGTGTGGTAAAGCTTGGTTGTGCACGATTCTTATCAAGTGGTAACCCCCCTAAGCAGAGATGAGGCTTGGTTGTGAGCGATCCTTGTCAAGTGGTAATCCCCCTAAGTAGACATGAGACTTGGTTGTGTGTGATCCTTGTTATGTGTTGACAAGTGGTAATCCCCCCAAAGGCTGTGGATGCAGGTGTTCTACCATTTGACTCTTGAGGTGAAGTTTGGTTGTGCACGATCCTTATCATGTGTTGACAAGTGGTAATCCCCCCAAGTTTGTGTCAAGATGGGAAGATCAGTGGATATAGGGTGATAGATGAATCTCCCCTATGATAATTCTTCTTTAGTAGATTTAGACATCATTGTTCTAGATGATACAAAGCACATATGGACAAAGACGAGCAGAGAAAGTAGAGATCTTTGATGCAGAAATAAATTCCTCCCTGGCTAAGAGGGAGTGTTGAAAATTGGCAGCTCAGGGATGAATTTCTTTATCTAAAATCTCATTACTAATAATTTTGGAATGACTTTCTAAAAATAGAAAGTCATGTCTAAGATCTCAAGAATGAATTTCCAAAAATAGTAAATCACCTTGCATCAATTGGTAATCAAGTATAGTTGATGGAAAATCACGTAGCTTATCATTAATCAATCCTAATAGTTCAATCTTAACTTAATCATCAATATTATTATTATTACTATTATCCTTTATGATACTATTACATTATTATTAAAAGGAAATTCATGTCTCTCAATCATGGAACTCAATCATGTCCTATGTAACTCCCATCAATTAATGAATATGTTACTCTCTGTCACTTAATGGATACATTACACTCTCTCTTATGCACTCATTAAAAGCACAACATATTCCTCTTACACACTCATTAAAACATGTCATAAAAGATTCCTCTTACACACTCTAATGATATGTTACATTCTCTCATTTATGTCATAAGTTACTAAGGCATACGTTGATCTCTTTTATGGCATAAGTTACTAAGGCATGTGTTTCTCTCCTTAATGGCATGAGTTACTCTTGCTAAATGGCATATGTTACTCTTCCTCAAGGCATGTGTATTGCTCCTTCTTTATGACCAAAATTTGTTGCTCCTCCTATATATGTATCTCATATTATCTCATCTCCTTACTATTCGTGCATTGTGAGAGAAGGATCTGACATTGAGAAGGAGAGTTGGAGAGACTTGAAGAAGATTGTGAGGAAGAGAGAATTGGAGAGTAAGAGCAGAACTTGAAGGTTTTTTCAGTGTTTGCATCAGTTGTTGCTATCAGTGATCTTCATGCTACAGTTTGTTCAGGTTTGGATGAACTTACTCATTCTCTGGATGTCTCATTGTACTTTGTATCTTTGCTGAACAATTGATATCTAATAGAAGAAGAATTTGGTTGGGTTTTCCCCTTGTGGGTTTTGCCTTGGTCATTGAACCTAAATTTTCTCTATCTCATTTATGTTTTTCGATTTCTTCTATTGTGCATTTGGTTTATTTCTATCTATAATTGCTTAACTAATATTGCAACACAAAGAAGTTTTTTTTTTTCTAAATAAGTAATTGTTACAGCATAAAACATCAGAATTTCAACAACAAGGGATTGTAAAAGGATCCTAAGAAAAAGATCATGGTAGGCATAGATTCGAGAAACAAAAAAAGGAAAGATCAAATGTAAACAAAAATATTGTTTATACAACAATCCAAAGTGAGGTGAACATGTGTAGCCTCCATCAAAGAAAAAAGGAGGAAATGACCAACTCTTTCATATCAAGATACAAGTCAAGAACAAAAAGGTCGATGCTCTATTCAACTTCGATGTATAGGCCAACCTCATATTTACTATGTTTGCACATTAGTTGCATACACCTTTACATTTCCACTGATACCTTTTCTTAGCTAACAAATTTATCACAGTAGCACTTATAAAAAATACTACTTCAATATCAAAAGCATGTGTATTTTTAATATTGTACCTTGTATGAAGGTTCATCCCAACAAGGAAAACACCTTCGAGCATCTTTTGGCTCAAACTGAGTAACTGCTATATTCCTCTTCTCACCATTGACCACATATGCACTGAAGCATGCATGTCAACAAGTCAATTAAGCTACTTTTGGTTGGAATTTTGTAGCATCCGTAGCCTAACGTGGAAAAATAATACATTGCGAGAGGAGCTTGTGTTCAAATAAATTTAAACATTAATTTTTCTTAACAATAACAAACTCTGAGCATTGGACTTTATCTTTCAAAAAAAACTCAATTTTGGAAAAAAAGAAAAAACAAAAAATATGAAGAAAAAAATGAGACAACACATGTACCTTCGATAAAATCCCTTCATATGATCATTCAGAGTACCCTGAAATTCAATTTCCATAATTGTCTCATCTTGTGGCAAGGTTTCATTGAACTCCAACACCAAAATCTCATCTTCGGCATGAACACTGACATTGGACGGATTTATCAGCTGCATAAAGAGAACACATCAGCAAGGGTCCCTGAATACAATGTTCATAGCACTCATACATAATCATAAATATCCTAACATCGGAACCCTAATTACCCCAATAATATAGAAAATGGTTTTTTTCTTCCCTTTCAGTCCAAATCAGCGTTTCAATACTACAGGGCAGGGAATCCTTATTAAAGCTTATTGAGGTGAAGGGAAATCCATGGACTGGAATGCTATGTTAAATGCCAATTCTTTAAAGAGCTCAAGAAAGATACCATACAAAATTAAACTATAGGTTGAACTACCTGCCTCTTTAAAGGTTGTTATTGCTCAACACTTGCTCAAAAGATGCTTGATCAAGTTTCCAAACTATAAGAGAGATTGGGTATAATTCTGCCCAATAAACAATAATTCAAATTTCAAACTAAATCCAAGACATGATGGCAATAGTTGGAATATCATTTCTCCTCCTCTTTCCCTTTTCTTCTTTTTCACCCAAATAAAACTTGATCAAGTTTGAAAACTAAAATAGAAATTTGACACAATTCCATCAACATTTGGAATATAATCTGATTTTCATACTTTTGCACAGGAATGCTATATTCAAAAATATACCTTTTGTCTCATTATAATTATTGTTGATGTAGAGGTTTAACAAAGTTCTATTTATTCCATTATATTTACCCTTTACTTTTTAAGTTTCTTCTACAAATACAAACACCCGTGGACTTCTTTTGACTTAAATGCCAGCTCTGAGGAGCATCTATTATGTCAAAATAGTACGATATTTACATCCAGGATCATCAGTTTTTAACATCCTATCCAGTGTGATAGACCACACAAAAATAAAACCCCAACTTAAAACTCAATACTCCACCCATTACACGAGTGAATCAAAAACCCTTGCAAATCATATTCATCACAACATTACAGAATGTCAAATAATATGAAAATAATAAAAATACCACATTGTGATGTCAAAGATTTTTTTTCTAAAATTATTTCTATTAATTTATTTTCCTTTAAACTCAAGAGAAGCATTACTGCACTCAAGAGAATCATTACTGAGAACTCTATTAGAAACACTACCTTTGTAGCTGAAATATTCCATCAAATTCACCCAATACTGGCCCCTACAGCTTTACTATTTCATCAAATTCACCCCATAACTGCCCCTACATCTTTCCTATTCCATTAAGTTCCCCAATACTTGGAAATGGCCTAAAACACTTATGTTTTACTCTTCTTTAGGATAATAGAATTTTGGTGGGAAAAAAAAAACGCGCCACCTCTACTGAACAACAACACCATTGGTACCACACAATTAAACGACAAAGCTTTAATTAGGTGTTATTATTTACCTTCTGTTAGCTACCTATACCAATAGGTTTCATACTTCATGATGGACAAGGGAAATTCCAAATATGCTCTGCTTTGATTATGCAAAGATCCCATATTTCCTAGAGAATACAAGGTGTGTAAATAGCTTAATGTGTCCCAATTTTGATGGATGGTCCAACAGTCTAATCTGGATCATTCCATGGTTTAAATTTCCAGTTGTAGAATAGAGAAAGAAGTCTGTCCAAACTGTTTAATCTTGGCAGACAAGTAGTTCAGGTAGAGAAGAAAAGGTTCCAACAGCTTAATCTGGGACCTTGGAAGAAATAAGGGTAGAAGTAGATAGAAAAAACAAGAGAAAAAGCCAGAGAAAAGAAAAGGCAAGTAAGGGTTTGCAAGTCCAAGTGCACCCTCCAAGAAGAAACAAAAAATGCTAGGCAAAGTAGCTGGGTAAGTAGTTGGGGTTGCAGAAAGGTTATCTTTACCATTGCAGGTATGTTAACTTTGTTTACTAAAGCAAAGTCAAAACAATTGAGAAGGTGTTCTTCTTCATCAAGTTGCAGCAAGCAGAAAGCATGTCTAACCTCCCTTCTTCCCCTTTCCACTTCATTACTAACACTCCCTCATCAGCTGAGATTCATGGAAGAAGATTATGGTTTCATGGTGGTTCTTAATCTTTTGAAGCCACATTTCTTGTCTAAACTCTTTTCATTTTGATCTACTCCCTAAACTAAGTAAGTTTCAAATAAACTTAGTGATTTTCCCCCCTCATTCACATCTCCCCCCATATTAACTCTAACTTTACTATGTAAATCCCCTATATTACCTTTCCCCTACTAGTATTAACACCATGGTGTATAAACCCCAAATTTTTTATAAATATCCCTCCCCTGGTATTATAGCCAATAAGTTCTGTGTCAGGGATCAAATGGCATCTGGTCACGTTGATGAACCTAACCCTAACCCCCTCCCCTCCTTTGAATTCACTTGGCCCCTTGGAAAACTTCATTTGCTAAAAGAAGTCTCATAAATAACCTTGTTTTACCTATACCCGCTTCATTTGCGAAAATAACCCAAAATACCCACTTTGTTCGCTTATCCAAAGTTTCGGCGCGTATATTTGATTTCTCAAAATACATTGAAAAACCTTACAAAGCACCATACCCCGATGGTCTTCTGCCTTAGCGCGCATCCCGAAAATAAATATTAAATAATACCGCGCTCGCGTCCGTATCCACCTATCATCTCACCCTCCCGACTACCGTCGGATCGGACCCACAGGATCCGACGGCCCTCATTGATATCGGGTTGGGCCCGGCGTCCGCCCTTTAGCACCCGAGAAGGTGACGAAGGGGTACGTCAGGCCTCTGCCACGCGTCCCCTTCTCGTTTTCTCGGGTCAGACTCTGACACAAGCCAGGCCGTATCGTGACCGCTCCGAGAGACCGTAGCGGCTATGGCGCTTAACCGTAACCGTCAGAGCATTACCGCCCGGTTTGCCAGTGCCACATCATGCCCACGTCAGAGCCATGCCTCCAGCGCATCAGTACCTTTGTCCGCATCTGCGCCATCATATCTGCCACCGCATCATCCACATGGACCAACAGCAGCTCGCCACCTCACCCGATGACGTCATGCTGACGTCATCCGGCCTTGACCCACCAATGACGTCATGCTGACGTCATCCCAAAAAGGCGCCAATATTGCCAAAAATCTGTTTTTAGGCCAAAATCTCGCATTCTTTCCACTTTTGGCAAAAAGCTCTACTGTTGTTTCTGCATGCTGCTCATTCATTAGCTGCTCATGGATCTTTGGCAAGGACTTCCAGGTTAGTCCTTAAGTAGTCAGAGGCAGATTGGGGCTGCACTGCTGTTGGCTTAAAATGACTCATGATCATTTTGCCTTCTTGCACATCAAAGGCAGACATGAGTCTTTGTTGATTGGTGGGAGCCATGTTTAACAGATGGTTATACAACTGTATCCTGATGGGCTCATGAGCAGCTAATGAATCTGCTGATGGTTATACAACTGTATCCTGATTGTTTAGAACTGCACAAGCAAACAGGTGAAATGGTCTATGCTTCCTTAGCAGACCAAACATTGGATAACTACAGGCTACAGAATAGCCTTAATAATACAGCCTCTCAACTAGAATTGGAGAGAGCATCATCTCAGGCAAAGGACAACAGAATAAGGTCCTTAGAGGATATCATCATAGAGATTGGGCATGATCCCAAAGATATCAAGGGCATACAAGAGATACTAAAGCTGAGGGATGCAGACATGGCAGCTTTGAGGAGAAAGATTAAACTTCCAGCCACAATTCACCCTCAAACAGATGAAGTGGCTCAGCAGAGACATGAGCAGGATGCCACAGATCTGCTCATATCTCTCTACAAGCAGCTCCTCCAGACACAAGAAAAGCTGGGAGAATCAGAGGCTGCACAGGCAGCATTACAGGCAGCCTTAAAACAGAGAGAAGAAGGGCAAACTTCTCAGCCTCCTCTGATCATCAATCTTGAGGAAACTGCTCCTATCACTGCTCCTCCTCCTCAACAGACCGAACAGACAGCAACATCTACTTCAGCAGCGCCAATAACTACAGAGCAGGCCCAAAGCCTGGATATGCAAAAGCTGAAGAATGAAATCCAAATCCTGGAAGCTCAAATGACAGAGTTAAATGAGACCAGGGATAAATTGGCCAAGGTGAATGACAGATATGATAAATCCAAGCAAGCTGTGGCAGAGAAGGGCAGGGAGGTGAAAGCCCTCAAAGACAGGATAAAAGAGCTAGAAAATGAGCTCAAATTAGATAAAGTTATAGCTGGGCTTAAGGCAATGCTATGGGCCAACATTGGCCAGTCTATTACTGACCAATGGCAGTATATAGAGACAATCCATGAGCAGATAGAACTCATCCCAAAAGCACAAGCTGAAATTCACAAGTCAAGGGCTGCTCTAGGCAACATGCCTGAAGTTGCCACCAGGATGATCAATGTGCTGAATTATAAAACAAGTACTCAGTTGGCAAAAATGGGAATTCCCAACAGAACTGAGACCATTCAGTCGATCAAAAGGGTTCTCACATTGAGAAATTTGGTGCAGACATTAGATAGAAGAACCCAGGACATGCAGACAGAGGTGAAGAGGTTCATGGATAAATTCCTGGTGCTGCAAAACAGAGGACTCCCTAGCTTACTGAACAGCGCAGTGAGACTGCTCATTCATGAGCAGTATGCCAAAAGGGTGAATGCATTTGCCACAAACGAAATTAATGAGAAGCCCAGCAACTCAGAAGAAACAGGGCCAGCTACAGGACAGACTATCTACAACAAGGTAGAACATCTATTTTTTATAATGCATGAGATCAATCACCTGTTTGAGGTGGCTCCCAATTTTTTCAAATATACAGAGGCAGAGGAGACTATGGATGCAATTCTCAGGCATCAACTCCCTACGCAAGACTGGTGGACAAATACAATACAAAAATTTTTATAAACAACGAGGCATTCACCAAATTTTGTTTTTTAAAATATAAATTGTTATGTAAAGCACAGTTCAACAAAATCAGCACCCATTAAAAGTTAGAGCTGAGCCAACTCAGCAAAGCTGTTCGGTCACCACAGCAACAAGCATAGTCACAGGTGGCAGGGCCGAGAAAATACAGCGCAGCAAATATAAAGGCACATTTATCAACATTAAAGCAAAGCGTTTCAACCGACTCAGTGACCTCCAAAGGTCAAAATATCCTCTGACAGACTTAAAGAGAATTTATGTTGCATTCAAAGCTGTAATAACTTCTTTTCTACTTTCTGAACAAAGTAATGAAGATATTTCTCCCACAGATGACTCAATGCCTGAGATATTTTGTGTAAGATTTCCTATAAAGTCCCCTTCGCATGAGTTTGCAAGGGTTGTTGTTGATTTCTCCTGAAGAAGTTCTTATGCTGTAATCCTTTCAGAAGTTTAATAAAGAAAGTGATGGAATTTCTCGGATTTCTGAGGTGTTGAATGTGTTCTGGTGTTTGTTGAAAACTGCTGGATTCCTATGTATCACACAATACAATAAGTCTCCGTAACTCTCTCTGTTATGTATTTTTGATCCATATATGTTTCTAATTTTGAATATTTAGCAACAAGGAAAAAGAATAACTTTCAGGATTTATTCAATGAATACCCTGAGTTCAATCTGTGTTGTTAATGAATGTTTTCTTCAGCTGTACTCTTGATAAGTGTAATTCTTAATTGCTGCACTTTCAGAATGCATCTTTCACAGTGACCTTCGTCACAGGAATTCAAGTTTGCTCCTGTGCGACGTATTTCACTTTCACCTCACCAGCTTAATAGAAAATTCTTAATTGCTTTTTGTTGGCTGACATGCCTCACCATTCAAGTTAAATTTGTTTGTCTGAGATACACAATCGGCCCTCCAGTTTGAACACCACCAATCCTGCATTTCAAAGCATTTCACAACTCCAGACTCCATTGCCCAATGATATATTACTCTCTAAACACTACATCTTAAGCCCTGAAAGAAATCCTTCAACCAAAACATAAACCAAAACCTGAGCATAATACCTAGCCTAAAACACCATCATAACAGAGACAAATCATAAAGAGAGAGCCCTCTCTGATTACAGTTTGGCTAGAAACTGTGATCCAAAGATTGGTTAGTGGTTACCCCGGCCGTATTCCCTTGGGAGTCATAGGGAACAACCTGGGTGTTAACATAATTGGCGACTCCGCTGGGGAGTGCTTGAGTTTTTTCAATTACCATATATTTTCATAGCTACTATCAAGCCTGAAATCAGCCAAGAGGCCTTTAATCTGTTTCTGTATCACATTAACAGCTTTAGGGAGGAGCTTGTTTAGGGAATCTTCATCTTAGCTCTGAGAATATATAGCCATTCTAAAATCTTCATCCAGTCCTTTCAGATATAAAAACTTCCTGCAAAATTCCAAAAAACAGTTAGAAGCTGGCTCCTAAGAAAAATCCACGGCACACTAGGGCAAATCATGACCCTAATCCACCCATCATTGTTGATAATCCAAATACCATCCCTAGAAACATTAGGAGGCAGCAAAGGCAGGAGCAACCTGCTGATTTTAATTCAGAGTCAGATCATCCCAGCCTCATCCCTACTCCATGCAAGGTCCTTTTCCGGTCTACCCCTAGTTCCCCTAGCTCACCGTCCACATCTCAAACGCCTCCTCTCACATCCTCATCCACTGCTCATATCCCCTTGACCAACACTCTAGGTTCACCCTCACTTGTCACCCCTGTGGTACCCGCTGTTCCTATTATCCCAGCTGCCCCTGTTAATCCTCTAAATCCTGTAAATATGGCTAACAGATATGCACCCTTGCAGATACCAGCTAATGTTGCAGCTCTACCTCAAGACTACCAAAGCAAAATCTCATATTTTGACTCCAATGGCCCTCTGACAACTGTCCAGCATGCGAAGAAGATGCAAGACCATTTTGAGACCTATGAAATAGATGATGACAGTGTCAGAATGAGGATGTTTGTTCAAAGCCTAACCGGGATGTAAGAACTTGGTTTAGATCCCTGAATGCAAACTCCATTACAACTCCTGATGAACTGTATCAAGCCTTTACTACTAGATGGGAAAAGAAGAAAGATCCCCTGCACATACTTGGTGAATATGAAACAATCAAGAGAGGTCCTCAAGAGACCGTTTTGGAGTATTGTGCTAGATTCAACAATGTGTACAAAGCAATACCACAAAACCTAAGACCTCCTCCTGATTTGGCCTTGTACAAATTCCCTGATGGATTTGATCCTGACATGGCATATCAGTTGAAGGAAAGAGAACCTGAAACCCTTGAAGACGCTCAAAAGGCTGCTGTCACAGTGGAGGCAAACCTGATTGCCAAAAGAAACAAGGCAAGGTTAGAAAAGAGAAGCATATACAAAGAAGAACCTACAGCCTTTGATCAAAAACTTGATGCAATACTTAATGGTATGAAGAGATTGGGTGATAGGGTAGAATCAGTTGAGAGAAAAGCATCATGGGAAGCACCACAAAACAATCCTCCTAGGAATCCAAATTTTAGGAGAAATCCAAACCCAAACATTGGCAAGGCCAGTGCTGACCAAGACATAAGACCCCCTTTCCAAGAAAATTATGCAGAAACTTCCACATCAACAGAGCCCAATGAAGATCCTGAGATTAATTTAATGGGTCTAGACGGTGAAAGTCAAGTTTTCTTAACACAAGAAGATCATGAGGATGATGAAATCAAACTGTTCCAAACTAGATCAGGTGAATCCTTTGACTTTAAACAAGGCTATGACACTGCTGTTTATGAAGTCCATAAACAATACAAGCTGAGGAGCAGAACTGTGAATGTTAACCAGCCTGAAAAGAAAAAGGATAATCGGCAGCCTGAAGGAGTCACAGGCACAGAACCTAATGACAAAATAAATTCACATACACAAGAAGTGATTGTTGAGGAGATCACCGAACCACTGTCCATAAAACAACAGCCTATGGTCACTTCCCCTTCTCATCCTTATTCAACTATTTCTCCTCAAGAGATGAGTAAAAAGGATAAGTCCCAAAATCAAGATAAAAATCAAGAAGAAGATTTAATGAATAAGGAGAGGACTGTCACCTATAACCCCAGGACCCAATCTGAAAAATCCTTTGATCTAGAAACTGAAATTGGCAAAATAAAGATAGTTATTCCTCTCTTGGAACTAGCCAAGCATGACATCTATAAGCTACAAATCAAAAAGTCCCTTCAACTCACCAGCAACAAAGATGATGTCAATGTGCTGGATGACACTCCAGAATTGTTATTTGGCCCAGAAGTGGATGGAAAAACAATAGTCACAGGGGTACTACCTTTTTATGTCAGCCTACATATTCATGACAAAATACTACACAATGCAATGTTTGATTCAGGTGCTTCTCACAACCTCATGCCAAAAGCAGTCATGGAAAGACTGAATTTGGACATAACAAGACCATACAAGGACCTGTTTTTCTTTGACTCCAGCCAAGTCAAGTGTCTAGGTCTCATAAAACATTTATGTGTGTCTTTGGTTCAATACCCAAACAAGACAATCCTAATGGATGTGGTAGTTGCTGATATCCCACCTAAGTATGGGATGCTGTTATCAAGATCATGGGGAGCTAAACTCCAAGGTTCCCTACAATTAGACATGTCATATGCCACCATCTCTGTTTTTGGGCAACCAAAAAGACTCTACAGAGAAACACTAATGAAATACATGGTCAACAGTGAAGAAAAGCCTCAAAACTTTCCTATATATGCTGTCCATTCAGACATAGACTCATACATTCTCTTCAATGACACCACAACTCCCTCAAAAGGTGAGGTTGAAACCAAGATATTCATACAAGAGAAAGACTCAAATGAAAGTATCACCACCCATGAAACAGCAGTCAATCAAACACTAGATACTGCTGCTGTTCTAAATCTCAAGCATACCCAATCAAATGATGAAACTGTCCTAGAAGACGAGCTAAAGGAAAAACCACAACTTCTACTCACATTGCCAGCTCATGAAAAGATCATTAGAACTCCTTCCCAACAGGACATTCTATGGTTCCTTGAATTTGATGGCTCAGTCAACAAATTAGGGGCGGGAGCTGGAGTTTGGGTACACAATAAGGAAAACAGTCATGCAGAAGGCAGAGCCTATAGATTAAACTTCAGATGCACTAACAACATGGCTGAATATGAGGCTCTTTTACTAGGTCTCAAGTTAGTAAAGTCCCTACAAGCTATAAAAGTGTCAATCCTAGGAGATTCAGACCTAGTTATCCAACAAGTAAAGGGAAATTTTGTCACCAATGATAAAAGATTGAGGTCTTATAGGTCTGTTGTTGCTGATGTACTAAACTCCTTCTTTGAATTCCAAATCACCAAGATTTCTAGGACCCACAATCTACATGCTCATAGTTTAGCCACCTTTGCAAGTACCTGCAAGCTGCCTTTTGAGCCCCATCATTGTTTTACAGCTGAGGTAAAACACAGACCATCTGTCCCAAACAATGTCAATGATTGGCAAGTGTTTGATGATGACAAGCAAATAAACAATTTCTTGACTTTGCAGCAAGAATTTTCAGGACTAAATATTGACAATGACAGAGCAAGTCAATCACAAATACTTGAGACAGCAAGTCAATCACAAATACTTGAGACAGCAAGTCCATCACAAATACAGTTCCAACAGATTACTCACCCAATATCACCCAGAACAGCAAAGCAAATACTAAATCCAACTATTTTCAACATAGACAACATTCAGCAAATTCAATCAAACAATTGTGAGGAAGTAGCCAATGCTGAAACTGAAATCATAGAGTTGAAAGACAATTTTCTACCAACAGGCCTAACTCCCCTAGAAGACATCTTTGACTCAAATGATATTCCCAGAAAACCAAAAATGCAGCCCTTGAATGCAGCCATTGAAGAATGCAACATAGGTACAATTGACAAACCCAAAATAATTAAATTGTCTGCATCTTTGCCGCCTGATCAAAAGCCCAAATACATTGACCTCTTTAAAGAGTTCCAGGATGTCTTTGCATGGAGTTACGAGGACCTAAAGTCCTATGACACCTCTGTTATCCAGCATACTATCCCTCTCAAGCCTGATCAAAAGCCCTTTAAACAAAAATTGAGGAGAATCAATCCTATGCTTCTCCCAGCAATGGAACAAGAAGTACAGAAAATGTTTAAGGCAGGCATCATAGCACCAATCAGATTCTCTGAATGGATCTCCAACTTAGTCCCTACAAGAAAGAAGACCGGTGAAATTAGGCTGTGTGTGGACTTAAAGAATCTGAACCAAGTATCCCTCAAAGACAACTATCCCTTACCTAAGATGGATCATATTCTCCAAAGAGTGGTAGGGGCCTCAAGAATCTCATTACTTGATGGATTCTCGGGTTTCAACCAAATCCTAGTACACCCTGATGATCAAGACAAAACTGCATTTACAACCCCATGGGGAACTTTCAAGTATGTTAAAATGCCTTTTGGGTTGAAGAATGTCGGGGCAACATTTCAAAGAGCAATGGATATTGCTTTTGCGAAGGAGATTCATGATTTCCTTGTCATTTATTTAGATGACCTCACACCTTTTTCCAAATTTGACCAAGAACATTTGAAACATTTGAGATAGATCTTCCTAACATGTAGGAAATATGGAATTTCGTTGAATCCCAAAAAATCCCTGTTTGGTTTAGAGGAAGGTAAACTATTGGGCCACATCATGTCTAAAGATGGCATAAGAATTGATCCAGATAGGATACAAGCTATCCTACAAATGCCCCACCCAAGAAATATAAAAGAATTGCAAGGATTCTTGGGAAAAATCAACTTCTTAAGGAGATTTATCCCAAATCTGGCCGAGTTGATCAGATTGCTAAATAATATGCTAAAGAAAGATTCAAAGGTGAAATGGACAGTTGAAGCAAATCAAGCCTTTGAAGGTATAAAGCTGGCCCTTACCCAGACCCCAATCCTGACCAATCCTCAATTTGACAGGGAATTCATCATCTTCTCTTTTGCCTCCCAACATACTATTGCTGCTGTTTTATTACAGAAAGATGACCAAGGAAATGAGAAGCCTATTGCCTTCTTTAGCAGAGCTCTTAGAGATTCACCTCTGAAATATCAGATCATGGAAAAGCAGGCTTATGCCTTGGTCAACGCCATTAAAGACTTTAGGATTTACATCCTTTATTCCCATGTTGTGGCTTATGTACCAAGTCCTATTGTCAAAGACATTCTCACCCAAGAAAACTTAGAGGGCAGAAGAGGAAAGTGGATTGCCAACATTTTGGAATTTGATATTGAGATAAAACCAACTAAACTAATAAAAGGGCAAGGTCTGGCCAAGTTAATGACAGAAGCAAATTTCCAAGCCCTAGATATCAATCAGCTGGACAGTGAAACAGAGCTGGCGACTCAAAAGATCAATGTAGCCTTTGAACAATCTCCTTGGTACTCTGATATCTGTTATGTCTTACAAAACCTGTGTGCTCCTCTAGGACTGTCCAGAACTAAGTGTAGGTTCTTAAAAATGAAAACATCGATATTTTGTGTAATGGATGGCAATTTGTTTTGGAAAAACCATGAAGGTATATTGCTGCACTGTTTAATTGAAAATGAAACTAACAAAATCATGGAAGAATTTCATGCAGGTGACTGTGGTGGACATTTGTATTGGAAGTCCACTGTGGACAAAATACTGAGGGCCGGTTATTACTGGCCCACCATGTTCTATGATGTCAAGAAATTCACAACCTCATGTCATAAATGCCAAGTGTTTGAGGGGAAAAGAAAGCTACTGCCTCTTCCCTTAAAGCCTATTGCAACAGAGAGACCGTTTCAACAATGGGGCTTGGATTTCATTGGGGAAATTCATCCCTCATCTTCAGGACAACATAGATGGATCCTAACAGCTACAGACTACTTCACTAAGTGGATTGAAGCTGCCCCATGTAGACAAGCAAATGATTCAATAATCATTCAGTTCTTGGAGAACAACATACTGGCTAGATTTGGCTGTCCAGACAAAATAATAACAGACAATGCTGCTGCTTTCAGATCCAAGAAAATGGTGAACTTTTGCCATAAATTTCATATTACTTTGGGCCATTCTACTGCATACTATCCCCAAGGAAATGGCCTTGCTGAATCATCAAACAAAAGCCTGGTGAACATCATAAAGAAGGTGTTGGAAGAAAATAAAAAGAATTGGCATAAGAAACTAGTCAATGCCTTATGGGCAGATAGACTAACAACCAAAAGATCAATTGGGACCAGCCTTTATGAGTTGGTTTATGGACTAGAAGCCAAATTTCCCTCATCACTAGGAGTGCCTGTTATGAAACTTCTCCAAGAAAGCCAAGCTGAACCAAATGATATGCAAAGAAGGATTAATCAGATCATATGTCTGCAGCAAACCAGAGATCAAGTTTTCAGCAGAGTTCAAGTATTACAAGAAAAACTAAAGAAGGCCTTTGACAGAAGAACCAAAGCAGAAGATTTTAATGTTGGTGATATTTCCTCAAGTGGGATGCAAGGAGAGAAGACAAAGGAAAACATGGAAAATTTGATTCTTTATGGAGAGGACCATTTGCTGTTCAAGCAGTGCAAGGTAACAACACTTACTTTCTAAAAAGTCTTAATGAAACTGACTTGGATGAAGGTCCTGTCAATGGCAGGATGCTGAAGCACTATTTTGACTATTTCCCATGAGTGCAGCCTGAGGTTCCCTTGTATATATGCAGATGTATATATTATTTTCTGTTTAGATTGTAAAAATGCAGTTTTTTGAAGATTATTGACTATCAGCAGAAGGCACATAGAATCAGAGATAAACCAAGAAGGAAAAGCACAATTTTGGCATTTCAAAGCAGCATACGGCAAGTTTTGGATAAAACATGTCAAAGGCCAAGGCAATCTGACCTGCTGTTCTTGGTCTTTCAAATGAAAAACCATCCCCATGTGGAGCCACTGTTAGCTACCTATACCAATAGGTTTCATATTTCATGATGGACAAGGGAAATTCCAAATATGCTCTGCTTTGATTATGCAAAGATCCCATATTTCCTAGAGAATACAAGGTGTGTAAATAGCTTAATGTGTCCCAATTTTGATGGATGGTCCAAAAATCTAATCTGGATCATTCCATGGTTTAAATTTCTAGTTGTAGAATAGAGAAAGAAGTCTGTCCAAACTGTTTAATCTTGGCAGACAAGTAGTTCAGGTAGAGAAGAAAAGGTTCCAATAGCTTAATCTGGGACCTTGGAAGAAATAAGGGTAGAAGTAGATAGAAAAAACAAGAGAAAAAGCCAAAGAAAAGAAAAGGCAAGTAAGGGTCTGCAAGTCCAAGTGCACCCTCCAAGAAGAAACAAAAAATGCTAGGCAAAGTAGCTGGGTAAGTAGTTGGGGTTGCAGAAAGGTTATCTTTACCATTGCAGGTATGTTAATTTGTTTACTAAAGCAAAGTCAAAACAATTGAGAAGGTGTTCTTCTTCATCAAGTTGCAGCAAGCAGGAAGCATGTCTAACCTCCCTTCTTTCCCTTTCCACTTCATTACTAACACTCCCTCATCAGCTGAGATTCATGGGAGAAGATTATGGTTTCATGGTGGTTCTTAATCTTTTAGAAGCCACATTTCTTGTCTAAACTCTTTTCATTTTGATCTACTCCCTAAACTAAGTAAGTTTCAAATAAACTTAGTGATTTTCCCCCCTCATTCACATCTCCCCCCATATTAACTCTAACTTTACTATGTAAATCCCCTATATTACCTTTCCCCTACTAGTATTAACACCATGGTGTATAAACCCCAAATTTTGTATAAATATCCCTCCCCTGGTATTATAGCCAATAAGTTCTGTGTCAGGGATCAAATGGCATCTGGTCACGTTGATGAACCTAACCCTAACCCCCTCCCCTCCTCTGAATTCACTTGGCCCCTTGGAAAGCTTCATTTGCTAAAAGAAGTCTCATAAATAACCTTGTTTTACCTATACCCGCTTCATTTGCGAAAATAACCCAAAATACCCACTTTGTTCGCTTATCCAAAGTTTCGGCACGTATATTTGATTTCTCAAAATACATTGAAAAACCTTACAAAGCACCATACCCCGATGGTCTTCCGCCTTAGCGCGCATCCCGAAAATAAATATTAAATAATACCGCGCTCGCGTCCGTATCCACCTATCATCTCACCCTCCCGACTACCGTCGGATCGGACCCACGGGATCCGACGGCCCTCATTGATATCGGGTTGGGCCCGACGTCCACCCTTTAGCACCCGAGAAGGTGACGAAGGGGTACGTCAGGCCTCTGCCACGCGTCCCCTTCTCGTTTTCTCGGGTCAGACTCTGACACAAGCCAGGCCGTATCGTGACCGCTCCGAGAGACCGTAGCGGCTATGGCACTTAACCGTAACCGTCAGAGCATTACCGCCCGGTTTGCCAGTGCCACATCATGCCCACGTCAGAGCCACGCCTCCAGCGCATTAGCACTTTTATCCACATGGACCAACAGTAGCTCGCCACCTCACCCGATGACGTCATGCTGACGTCATCCGGCCTTGACCCACCAATGACGTCATCCCAAAAAGGTGCCAATATTGCCAAAAATCTGTTTTTAGGCCAAAATCTCGCGTTCTTTCCACTTTTGGCAAAAAGCTCTACTGTTGTTTCTGCATGCTGCTCACGTCCAAATTACCACCAACCTGCTGAAGACGAGTTCGAGACCGCCAGAGCCTCTGCCGCACCCGCATTCGTAACGCTTGCCGACGAATCCACCAGGTATTCTTCAAAATAACCTCATAAACCTGGTTTTATCCATAATTCCGTAAATAAACCTGTTAACAGACTTTAAAACTCTATTTTCACCGTTGAAAACACTGTGACGTGCACTTATATCTAGCCAGTGAAGCCATTAGACTCCTGCAGGGCCGCATTTGATAAATTAAGCTGAAGTTCACAACTAGTTCGCGCAGTCGTGAACTAGGAACCTTAACTGACCAAATTCACCACAGAAAATACTCTTGGTCAGTCCTGCTACTGTTTTATCAATCCTTCAAACAGTATTTCAATTGCTGTTGGATCAATTCTCCCTCTGGTACCTGAAACTCAAACTTTCATTGTAAGAAATCACTTCTGTGCTGTGCTGCTCACTTCAAACAGTTCACCTGCAAGACAGAAGCTTAGTAGACCATGGAAACTCCAATTGCACTGAACATCAAGCCTCTCAATGCCCCTCAAAGGGAGTTGGAATGGAAAGCTCTGGGAGATATGGATTATCAAATGTTAGACATTTTCCCAATGCGCTCTAAATATAATATTCAGATGCTAAATGAGTTGAAAGCCCAACACCTTAGTGGAGCTGATATCCTAGGGATTTGGGACTCAAATTTTCCCATCTACAACCTCCCTCAGGTCAATCCTATGCCAGAATTGATCCACAGATGCCAGGAGTGCTATGATCCATGCCAAAGAGCTGTTCTCAGCCCCACAGGCTCAATTCTATTCCATATCACCCCAGAGAGCATAAATGAGATGCTGCATTTCCACACTGCTAAATCATTGACCCCCCTCTACATGCAGAATTTGATAAAGAAGGGGACCAAGTTGTCAAATGATCAAATCATCAAAATTAATCAGCTGTTTATACAACCAGGCTCTGAAGCCATCAGAACTCCTCCTATTGGATATCCATACTTGAATGACTTGGGCAGAATGCTGGTGGACTTGATCAGCTATGTCCTAGGGTTCAGGGGAATTGAGGATGTGGATGATAGTATAATGGCAATGCTGTCTATATTCTCTCCCGGAAAGCCTCCAGCTGTACATTATGACTATGCCACATACATTGCAGACAAGATCCATGAGCAGCTAATGAATCTGCAAAGGGAGAGATTGTTTAGATACTCTTCATACATCTACCATCTACTCTTGTTTTATCAACCAGACAGCTTCCCAATTCCCTTGAAGAAAGTTAATGCCCAGGGGAATCCAAGGTCAGTTGTGTTTTGGACCTCAGTTTTTCACAGCAGCTCTGTGTCACCATACACATACTGTGAGTTCGTAGACTTGTTCATTCATCCAGCTATGACATTATTGTATGGTGTTCCTCCTCCAAGGTTAACTGATGACATGAGGAGAGTTCTCCATCTCTCTAAAAAATACAGCATTGGTGATTGGTACTTCTACCAACACCACACAGTAATCAGAATATATGGCTGTGAGTTGAAGCCTTATAGGTTGCCCAGGTATGTCCCTATGAGACTTTTTGCCTTAGAATACTTCAGGCAATTTGGAAACGCTGACTGCCACCACTTCCAAAGCAAGAACAAGAAAGTGCAGCTGAAGGTAAGGAGCCAGCTGGGCCCTTTCCTATATAATAAAAGAGAAGAGGGATGGAAAGAGGCAAATGATATCCTAGAGGCTCTCAAATTGCAAACTAGCTTTGAGTGGATACCCTATGACCCCAATCATTTTGTTTCCCTCAGAAGAATAAAATACAAATTGGGTACCTATGCACATATGAGACTGCCAGAGATTGAGCAGTATGCCAATACATTGAGATGGACAGAGGGCACCCTAGAAGAGGAATTTACTGATGAAGAGCTGCTAGAAAGAGAGGCTAGAAATATTCAAAAAGAAGCTGACTTGGAAACTTGTGCACAGGTTCCCCTCTCATATAGAAGGCAACTCGAAGCAGCCACCTCATCGTCAACAACACATCAGCAAGTTGTCGTGAATACTGCACAGACATCCAGCAAAGGCAAAGAAAAGCAGGTGGAACAGCCACCTCCTATGACAGAAGAGCAAGTGGAAACACTAGTGCAGCAACAAGAAGAGATGGTGCAGCAGCAAGAAGAACAGCAACAACAGGAAGAACAAAAGCAGGAACAGCCTGCCCAGCAAGAAGAAACAGTGGAAACCCCCAAGACCACTGAACAAACTGTGCCTCCAAGGCAAGAAACTCCAGCTGATGCATCAATCCTCCAAACTCCTCAAAGGGAGGATACATTTATTTTTAGAAAAAGGGACAGAGAGACTCCCCTTACAACATCAGCAACTCATGGGGAGAAAAGACAGAGAGTCAACCCCTTCTCAGAAGAAGAGATGCCAATGGGGAAATCTTTTGGTATGGGCCCACCCAGCAGAGAAGCTTCAGCCAGTTCCTGCCAGCAGGAACAGGACAGAACTATGGGAGGAGAGGTCAACTCCTCCAGCCAGCAAAGGGAAGGAGAAAAGAGCATCAAGCAACAATTTATAGACATTAAGAGGAGAAATGAGCCCATCAGGATACAGTTGTATAACCATCTGTTAAACATGGCTCCCACCAATCAACAAAGAATCATGTCTGCCTTTGATGTGCAGGAAGGCAAAATGATCATGAGTCATTTTAAGCCAACAGCAGTGCAGCCCCAATCTGCCTCTGACTACTTAAGGACTAACCTGGAAGTCCTTGCCAAAGATATCCACCCAATGGATAAGATAGAACTGCACAAGCAAACAGGTGAAATGGTCTATGCTTCCTTAGCAGACCAAACATTGGATAACTACAGGCTACAGAATAGCCTTAATAATACAGCCTCTCAACTAGAATTGGAGAGAGCATCATCTCAGGCAAAGGACAACAGAATAAGGTCCTTAGAGGATATCATCATAGAGATTGGGCATGATCCCAAAGATATCAAGGGCATACAAGAGATACTAAAGCTGAGGGATGCAGACATGGCAGCTTTGAGGAGAAAGATTAAACTTCCAGCCACAATTCACCCTCAAACAGATGAAGTGGCTCAGCAGAGACATGAGCAGGATGCCACAGATCTGCTCATATCTCTCTACAAGCAGCTCCTCCAAACACAAGAAAAGCTGGGAGAATCAGAGGCTGCACAGGCAGCATTACAGGCAGCCTTAAAACAGAGAGAAGAAGGGCAAACTTCCCAGCCTCCTCTGATCATCAATCTTGAGGAAACTGCTCCTATCACTGCTCCTCCTCCTCAACAGACCGAACAGACAGCAACATCTACTTCAGCAGCGCCAATAACTACAGAGCAGGCCCAAAGCCTGGATATGCAAAAGCTGAAGAATGAAATCCAAATCTTGGAAGCTCAAATGGCAGAGCTGAATGAGACCAGGGATAAATTGGCCAAGGTGAATGACAGATATGATAAATCCAAGCAAGCTGTGGCAGAGAAGGGCAGGGAGGTGAAAGCCCTCAAAGACAGGATAAAAGAGCTAGAAAATGAGCTCAAATTAGATAAAGTTATAGCTGGGCTTAAGGCAATGCTATGGGCCAACATTGGCCAGTCTATTACTGACCAATGGCAGTATATAGAGACAATCCATGAGCAGCTAGAACTCATCCCAAAAGCACAAGCTGAAATTCACAAGTCAAGGGCTGCTCTAGGCAACATGCCTGAAGTTGCCACCAGGATGATCAATGTGCTGAATTATAAAACAAGTACTCAGTTGGCAAAAATGGGAATTCCCAACAGAACTGAGACCATTCAGTCGATCAAAAGGGTTCTCACATTGAGAAATTTGGTGCAGACATTAGATAGAAGAACCCAGGACATGCAGACAGAGGTGAAGAGGTTCATGGATAAATTCCTGGTGCTGCAAAACAGAGGACTCCCTAGCTTACTGAACAGCGCAGTGAGACTGCTCATTCATGAGCAGTATGCCAAAAGGGTGAATGCATTTGCCACAAACGAAATTAATGAGAAGCCCAGCAACTCAGAAGAAACAGGGCCAGCTACAGGACAGACTATCTACAACAAGGTAGAACATCTATTTTTTATAATGCATGAGATCAATCACCTGTTTGAGGTGGCTCCCAATTTTTTCAAATATACAGAGGCAGAGGAGACTATGGATGCAATTCTCAGGCATCAACTCCCTACGCAAGACTGGTGGACAAATACAATACAAAAAATTTTATAAACAACGAGGCATTCACCAAATTTTGTTTTTTAAAATATAAATTGTTATGTAAAGCACAGTTCAACAAAATCAGCACGCATTAAAAGTTAGAGCTGAGCCAACTCAGCAAAGCTGTTCGGTCACCACAGCAACAAGCATAGTCACAGGTGGCAGGGCCGAGAAAATACAGCGCAGCAAATATAAAGGCACATTTATCAACATTAAAGCAAAGCGTTTCAACCGACTCAGTGACCTCCAAAGGTCAAAATATCCTCTGACAGACTTAAAGAGAATTTATGTTGCATTCAAAGCTGTAATAACTTCTTTTCTACTTTCTGAACAAAGTAATGAAGATATTTCTCCCACAGATGACTCAATGCCTGAGATATTTTGTGTAAGATTTCCTATAAAGTCCCCTTCGCATGAGTTTGCAAGGGTTGTTGTTGATTTCTCCTGAAGAAGTTCTTATGCTGTAATCCTTTCAGAAGTTTAATAAAGAAAGTGATGGAATTTCTCGGATTTCTGAGGTGTTGAATGTGTTCTGGTGTTTGTTGAAAACTGCTGGATTCCTATGTATCACACAATACAATAAGTCTCCGTAACTCTCTCTGTTATGTATTTTTGATCCATATATGTTTCTAATTTTGAATATTTAGCAACAAGGAAAAAGAATAACTTTCAGGATTTATTCAATGAATACCCTGAGTTCAATCTGTGTTGTTAATGAATGTTTTCTTCAGCTGTACTCTTGATAAGTGTAATTCTTAATTGCTGCACTTTCAGAATGCATCTTTCACAGTGACCTTCGTCACAGGAATTCAAGTTTGCTCCTGTGCGACGTATTTCACTTTCACCTCACCAGCTTAATAGAAAATTCTTAATTGCTTTTTGTTGGCTGACATGCCTCACCATTCAAGTTAAATTTGTTTGTCTGAGATACACAATCGGCCCTCCAGTTTGAACACCACCAATCCTGCATTTCAAAGCATTTCACAACTCCAGACTCCATTGCCCAATGATATATTACTCTCTAAACACTACATCTTAAGCCCTGAAAGAAATCCTTCAACCAAAACATAAACCAAAACCTGAGCATAATACCTAGCCTAAAACACCATCATAACAGAGACAAATCATAAAGAGAGAGCCCTCTCTGATTACAGTTTGGCTAGAAACTGTGATCCAAAGATTGGTTAGTGGTTACCCCGGCCGTATTCCCTTGGGAGTCATAGGGAACAACCTGGGTGTTAACATAATTGGCGACTCCGCTGGGGAGTGCTTGAGTTTTTTCAATTACCATATATTTTCATAGCTACTATCAAGCCTGAAATCAGCCAAGAGGCCTTTAATCTGTTTCTGTATCACATTAACAGCTTTAGGGAGGAGCTTGTTTAGGGAATCTTCATCTTAGCTCTGAGAATATATAGCCATTCTAAAATCTTCATCCAGTCCTTTCAGATATAAAAACTTCCTGCAAAATTCCAAAAAACAGTTAGAAGCTGGCTCCTAAGAAAAATCCACGGCACACTAGGGCAAATCATGACCCTAATCCACCCATCATTGTTGATAATCCAAATACCATCCCTAGAAACATTAGGAGGCAGCAAAGGCAGGAGCAACCTGCTGATTTTAATTCAGAGTCAGATCATCCCAGCCTCATCCCTACTCCATGCAAGGTCCTTTTCCGGTCTACCCCTAGTTCCCCTATCTCACCGTCCACATCTCAAACTCCTCCTCTCACATCCTCATCCACTGCTCATATCCCCTTGACCAACACTCTAGGTTCACCCTCACTTGTCACCCCTGTGGTACCCGCTGTTCCTATTATCCCAGCTGCCCCTGTTAATCCTCTAAATCCTGTAAATATGGCTAACAGATATGCACCCTTGCAGATACCAGCTAATGTTGCAGCTCTACCTCAAGACTACCAAAGCAAAATCTCATATTTTGACTCCAATGGCCCTCTGACAGCTGTCCAGCATGCGAAGAAGATGCAAGACCATTTTGAGACCTATGAAATAGATGATGACAGTGTCAGAATGAGGATGTTTGTTCAAAGCCTAACCGGGGATGTAAGAACTTGGTTTAGATCCCTGAATGCAAACTCCATTACAACTCCTGATGAACTGTATCAAGCCTTTACTACTAGATGGGAAAAGAAGAAAGATCCCCTGCACATACTTGGTGAATATGAAACAATCAAGAGAGGTCCTCAAGAGACCGTTTTGGAGTATTGTGCTAGATTCAACAATGTGTACAATGCAATACCACAAAACCTAAGACCTCCTCCTGATTTGGCCTTGTACAAATTCCCTGATGGATTTGATCCTGACATGGCATATCAGTTGAAGGAAAGAGAACCTGAAACCCTTGAAGACGCTCAAAAGGCTGCTGTCACAGTGGAGGCAAACCTGATTGCCAAAAGAAACAGGGCAAGGTTAGAAAAGAGAAGCATATACAAAGAAGAACCTACAGCCTTTGAACAAAAACTTGATGCAATACTTAATGGTATGAAGAGATTGGGTGATAGGGTAGAATCAGTTGAGAGAAAAGCATCATGGGAAGCACCACAAAACAATCCTCCTAGGAATCCAAATTTTAGGAGAAATCCAAACCCAAACATTGGCAAGGCCAGTGCTGACCAAGACATAAGACCCCCTTTCCAAGAAAATTATGCAGAAACTTCCACATCAACAGAGCCCAATGAAGATCCTGAGATTAATTTAATGGGTCTAGACGGTGAAAGTCAAGTTTTCTTAACACAAGAAGATCATGAGGATGATGAAATCAAACTGTTCCAAACTAGATCAGGTGAATCCTTTGACTTTAAACAAGCCTATGACACTGCTGTTTATGAAGTCCATAAACAATACAAGCTGAGGAGCAGAACTGTGAATGTTAACCAGCCTGAAAAGAAAAAGGATAATCGGCAGCCTGAAGGAGTCACAGGCACAGAACCTAATGACAAAATAAATTCACATACACAAGAAGTGATTGTTGAGGAGATCACCGAACCACTGTCCATAAAACAACAGCCTATGGTCACTTCCCCTTCTCATCCTTATTCAACTATTTCTCCTCAAGAGATGAGTAAAAAGGATAAGTCCCAAAATCAAGATAAAAATCAAGAAGAAGATTTAATGAATAAGGAGAGGACTGTCACCTATAACCCCAGGACTCAATCTGAAAAATCTTTTGATCTAGAAACTGAAATTGGCAAAATAAAGATAGTTATTCCTCTCTTGGAACTAGCCAAGCATGACATCTATAAGCTACAAATCAAAAAGTCCCTTCAACTCACCAGCAACAAAGATGATGTCAATGTGCTGGATGACACTCCAGAATTGTTATTTGGCCCAGAAGTGGATGGAAAAACAATAGTCACAGGGGTACTACCTTTTTATGTCAGCCTACATATTCATGACAAAATACTACACAATGCAATGTTTGATTCAGGTGCTTCTCACAACCTCATGCCAAAAGCAGTCATGGAAAGACTGAATTTGGACATAACAAGACCATACAAGGACCTGTTTTTCTTTGACTCCAACCAAGTCAAGTGTCTAGGTCTCATAAAACATTTATGTGTGTCTTTGGTTCAATACCCAAACAAGACAATCCTAATGGATGTGGTAGTTGCTGATATCCCACCTAAGTATGGGATGCTGTTATCAAGATCATGGGGAGCTAAACTCCAAGGTTCCCTACAATTAGACATGTCATATGCCACCATCTCTGTTTTTGGGCAACCAAAAAGACTCTACAGAGAAACACTAATGAAATACATGGTCAATAGTGAAGAAAAGCCTCAAAACTTTCCTATATATGCTGTCCATTCAGACATAGACTCATACATTCTCTTCAATGACACCACAACTCCCTCAAAAGGTGAGGTTGAAACCAAGATATTCATACAAGAGAAAGACTCAAATGAAAGTATCACCACCCATGAAACAGCAGTCAATCAAACACTAGATACTGCTGCTGTTCTAAATCTCAAGGCACAGGTGGCAGGGCCGAGAAAATACAGCGCAGTAAATATAAAGGCACATTTATCAGCATTAAAGCAAAGCGTTTCAACCGACTCAGTGACCTCCAAAGGTCAAAATATCCTCTGACAAACTTAAAGAGCATTTGTGTTGCATTCAAAGCTGTAATAACTTCTTTTCTACTTTCTGAACAAAGTAATGAAGATATTTCTCCCTCAGATGACTCAATGCCTGAGATATTTTGTGTAAGCTTTCCTATAAAGTCCCCTTCGCATGAGTTTGCAAGGGTTGTTGTTGATTTCTCCTGAAGAAGTTCTTATGCTGTAATCCTTTCAGAAGTTTAATAAAGAAAGTGATGGAATTTCTCGGATTTCTGAGGTGTTGAATGCGTTCTGGTGTTTGTTGAAAACTACTGGATTCCTGTGTATCACACAATACAATAAGTCTCTGTAACTCTCTCTGTTATGTATTTTTGATCCATATATGTTTCTAATTTTGAATATTTAGCAACAAGGAAAAAGAATAACTTTCAGGATTTATTCAATGAATACCCTGAGTTCAATCTGTGTTGTTAATGAATGTTTTCTTCAGCTGTACTCTTGATAAGTGTAATTCTTAATTGCTGCACTTTCAGAATGCATCTTTCACAGTGACCTTCGTCACAGGAATTCAAGTTTGCTCCTGTGCGACGTATTTCACTTTCACCTCACCAGCTTAATAGAAAATTCTTAATTGCTTTTTGTTGGCTGACATGCCTCACCATTCAAGTTAAATTTGTTTGTCTGAGATACACAATCGGCCCTCCAGTTTGAACACCACCAATCCTGCATTTCAAAGCATTTCACAACTCTAGACTCCATTGCCCAATGATATATTACTCTCTAAACACTACATCTTAAGCCCTGAAAGAAATCCTTCAACCAAAACATAAACCAAAACCTCAGCATAATACCTAGCCTAAAACACCATCATAACAGAGACAAATCATAAAGAGAGAGCCCTCTCTGATTACAGTTTGGCTAGAAACTGTGATCCAAAGATTGGTTAGTGGTTACCCCGACCGTATTCCCTTGGGAGTCATAGGGAACAACCTGGGAGTTAACACCTTCGACGAGGCAATGTTCCGTAAATGGATGGAGTTGTTTGCAATCACCAAATCCACAACATTGAGAACGAGATATTTCATATCTTGAATGATATTCAACGTGATTGTCAATTTGTCGTCAAATTTACAGGGATTCATATCAGGCTTGAGCTCCAGATCATAACGTCGCGGAACTACAAACTTAGGAAATCTCGATAAGCCTTTAAACATCTTGTTAGCTTGGGATTTTTTTGCCAGCGTTTCCGTAGCAGCGATCTTATGACGAAGAATTCCCCGATCACCAACAATGTCGTTGTAGCTGCAGTCCAAACCAAAGTTTATACAAATTTGTGCAAAAGAAAAAATCAAAATCATAAACCTTCAAATCAAACAATACACAGCTGGTAAAACCTATGTGGACGAAGACCTGTATGTGTTTGACAATCCAATAAAATCAAGGTCACTAGAGGGCGTGCGAACTCAGTTCAGTGATGTTTGGGTTGAGAGGCTCTCTTGGATTGAGGTTCAGAGGTTCAGTGATATTGTAATTTCTTTTAAAGATTTACTAAGCACTTAGAAGAATTAAATTTCTTGTAGTTGAGTATAAATCTTAGAGATAAAAAGATTTTATTGCTGAAAGCATTCAAAAAAATTAAATTTCTTGTAGTTGAGTATAAATTTCGAAGATAAAAAGATTTTATTCCTCTCAACATTCAGAAAATTTAAAATTAAGAGTTATTCTAATGTAGGGTTACCCCTGATTACACCCATAGTATGCTTATACACTCATAAACACATTCGTCCCAGGTATTTTGACTAGCCAAGAGTCAAATTTTCTAGCATAAAATGGTTAAGGCCCTATATAACAGTTCCTTGTTATCGGAACCCAATCACCCCGCTTAAACCCTCTATCGGACTCTAATCACCCCTTAAAACTTCTCATAAGACTTTATTAAAGTATTTTACTCGAACCCTTCCTATCGGGACTGGTTATTCCTTATAAACCTTCCATTCCTTTAATATCAGGACTGTTAAAACCCTTTGCAACCTTTATAATCCTTCAGCCATCCTAAAACCTGCATATATAACCTTTCCCCTTGGTTAATACATAATTAACGCATGAAAACCCTTTATCGAGGCTAATTTCCTTATAATCCAATTACAAAGGAAATATACCAAAAACTCACATTTTCCGCCTCGGTACAGTCTCTGCACAGACCCCGAGGTTAAACTTTATCGCAATCACAATCGCTCCTATTGCGAGTTCCACTAACATTTATTCCTCCCGGTCCTCCGATATGCGATAACGCATAACTTCCCAAACTTCAAATCACATTAACTGCGCTACATAACTTTTCGGGTCCACTCTTCGCTCCGATCCTTTCCACAGTGTCGAGCTTCCAACTCTTCGATCGCCGACTTATCTCTATCAATGATATCGCAATGTCGCGTCATTTTCCCTTGGCACCTCCGACTGCCGACTTGCGATTAGATCTAGACCATTGATCTGGTCCCGATCCAATGGTCCACAATCAATCAGGCATCGCTCGTCGCATTCCCTTAAGGTTTGGTCCCGATTTCTTTTAAAAGGACTCCGCCGATGTGATTCAATATCGACCGTTGATCTTCCAAATCTAACAGCTACTTAGCATTAACACTTCATTTCTTTGTCTGCCTGTTTACTTATATTTTGTGCCTTTTCTCTAGGTTTTTGCGATTTCCGGTTTTATTCAAAAGGCTTGGGCCTTCCACCTTTGCTGTTCCACTGCGCCTCCTTTTGGCTTAGCCTCTCATGCCCCTTTGATCTATGTCCTCCCAGACCATTTCTTGGCCCCTTAATGGATTTAAAGGTCCATTTCGAACCTACGATTTGTTCCTCTCTTCTGTGCGTATTCCGTTTAGACTCTGCCTGCATACATTTATATTATATAAGCCTCCAATAACAAAAATAATCATTCTGCGTTCGAAACACACATCAATACAGGTCAAATGAATTCCTGTATATATATACATATAACAATGGTTACATTTTGAGACTCTGTCTCTCTGGCCTGATCTTCTGATTACAATAGCCCCTCTCCCTATCTTGCCCGTAGGCTTACAGACACACTCTCCCTGGCTGGCTGGCTAGCTAACTGGCTAACTAACTCCCCCAACCTTTCTCTTTTTTTTTCTTTTCAATACATTAGAAATAGTTTCTTTAGAGTTGCTCAGTGGTTTCTTTAAACTAATTCCTCACTAATCCTAATCCTCTCATGTTCTCTTACATTCGAGAACATTTACAAATATATCTCACAATATCTAATTAATTCCTATTCTCATTAAAATCACTCAAAGGCCTAAATATTTACATTAATTCTTACTCAAGAACCTATCTTCTTGAAAACACAAGACCCCCTATGTCTACTAATATACAATGATTTACTTGGGGTGAATGCTCCTGCATCAAACTCCCAAGCTTGAAAACATTCATGATCTCCTGATCATGTGTTTTCATAAGGTAATAAGAAACCTCTAGGGTCCCAAACTTTAGTTTGTAGAAGTCCAAATGCTCTGCTCCTTTGCTGTTGCCGCATGTCTGCGATCTTCTGTCTCATTCTCCTTTCTTTTCTTCCCTTCTCAATCAGCGTCACCTTATGATTAATCACTCCTTTTGTCATCGGCTTCCTCCATCTGAGCTACGTCATCATTAACTACCACAATTCTTCTATCTCCAAGTCTAGCGCATCTTTGGTCTGGTACACGTCTTCTCTTTCTCTGGTCTTCAGATTATTGTTTCTTTCTTCCAACTTCTGCATCTTCATTCTTTTCTCCTCTGTGGCTTCTTCTTCTTGCATCAAATCTTCCTCAACATCTGCAACAAAATCTTCATTCACAAACCAACTATTAAAGCACAAAACATAAGGCCTTGGTGCCTCTTCTCTTCTTGGCAACAATTCAGCTTGCTGCTCTGTTCTCTCCTCCTTTATCAGCACATTAGTATGTTGTTTTGAATTCTCAACAGAATTCACGAGACTGTCAATTAGTCTCTCTCTCACATCATCTGCTCCAATGATGTCTTCCTGCTTTTGTTCACAGTAGTGAACTTCTTCTTCCCTAGCCTGTTGTTGGCTAACTCTTCTTTGATATTGTTTGGTTCTTACTGCCTCCTTTTCATCCTTACCCTCTTGTTATTTAAGAACCTCCATCTCATCTTCAAACAATATCTATCTTTGCCCATCGTGGAAAACTTCTCCACCGTCATTCAGTTCTGATTTTACAACCTGAATGCTTGCTTCCTGGTTTTCTAGCCTTTCATCCAAAAGACTTAACTCTCACCACAACATTATCATTTCACTTGGAAGCTCTCCAAAAAGTCTTGTACAATCCTCACTATCTTCTTCTTTGTCACAAGCATAACTTACTGGTGACACTATTTCTTCATTTGAAATACAGTGATCATCATACTTGGCTTGGCATCTTTCAGCTTCATTCAAGATATTTCCATAGGATGGTTTGTCTTCTGCAATACCTACATTCACACACAATTTGTCAATTTTAAACCCATAAGACTTCATGATCTCATTTGATGATTCAATCATCAAATCCTCCTCATCTTCTTCTTTTAGAATAGAATTTAGATTTTGCCTATCTTCTTCCTTATTTTTGACAATATCAAAAAATTGTCCTTTTTCGTGTGTTCCACCTCTTCCAACACCCCTCAATAGATGTTCTTCCTCCTCTATGACAGCTTTAACATTTTGCTGCTTACTCCCAAGTGACTCTTCTGTCTCCTTCAGACTTTGAGATCTTTCCATCTCAGTCTTGATCTGAACAAAATTCTGATTTTTCTCCTTCTCTCTAACAAACTTTGAATTTTGTTCATTCTCCTGTGTTGTACCTGCAATCATCCACAAATCATTAACTCCAAAATCACAAGACCTGGTGGTCTCACTTGATCCTTCAGTTATCAATCTTCTTTGTTGCTTTGAATCTTCTACATGATTCAGTTTCTTAGGTTCAACTTCATCTCCTACCAGCATCTCCTCAAGCTGTCTTGAACTATCACAATAGTCCATGAGATCTTTGCTTGATCTCCACTCTTCATCTGTCTCTTCAGTGCAGACTTCACCTTCTCCCAAAATTTCACCCTCTTCTAGTTCACAGATGGACACTTCCATTACCAACTCAGCTTCTCTGAGTTTTTCTGATTCCAATTGAACAATTGTCTGCTCAATCTTTCTCAACTCTTCTGCCAGCTCTAAATTCACCTGCTGATCTCTTTTCTCTTGTAGCTTCTGCCACTTCACTCTTCTTCTCATGGTCCAACCATGCTTCTGGCCTTCATCATTTCTCTGCAGCATCTCCATCAATACTCCAATCTGGAAATCTATCTCAGCTTTCTCTCTGTCAAACTCTTTTTGATTCATCCTCTTGCCATTTGCCTTAGCAACCTCTTTCTTCATCTCTCTTCTACCGTGGTCTTCCTCAAAACCTCTGCCATGACTATTAGTAGTCATCTTCTTCTCTATCTTGTATGAGTTCCTCACACTCACCATGAGCTGCGCTAAAGCCTCTGCAACAACAAGTCCTCCTGTTGCAACTCACCTCACCAAACTTTCCTCTGTACTTGGTCTTTTGACAAGTACTTGGTTCTCTATATTTGGAACCTCCTTTGAGCACTTTTCTCTACTCCTTCTAGGCTTCAACTCAGTCGCACCTTCTCGAGAACACAACTATCCTTTTTGTATTAAAATCACAATACTAGGTTTTGACCACACTCTCTCACAAACCCTTACTGGCTTCCTTCATCACTGCTCTCAAGGCTGTGATTTTCTTGCTGAGATGCTTCACTAATTGTTTTTACCTGCATATCAATGATATTTAAAACAAATACCATTCCCAAGCTTTCAAAAGCTTGCTTCTTAGTTCCCTTTTGAGAATACTCTTATCTTCTCTGTCCAACCTTCAATTAGATTCTTTAGGTTCACTTCCACTTCTCTTTCAAAGTGTTTTCCTTTCTCTACCTTCAAGAACACATCTGGTTCTCTTCTCACAGCTTCTCTTACTGTCTTTTGCTGAGATACTTCATCTGCAACCACAATCTTCAATTTCAATTTGACATAAAACATGTCATCTCACCTTCAAGATCTTTGCATGATCTTGTTCCACCATTCTCCTGCACTTTGAATGGATTGTTCCTTGTCTACTTGTATCTGTAAGTTCTGTTGCACTTTTATCCCTGTGTTCCTACTATTTATCAGTTTAAAATTTGATCTTCTCTTGCCTGCATAAAGAACTTAAACACAACTCTATTCTAAGTTTTCTCCAAGAGCTTTTAACTTGCTCTGATACCAATTAATGCAAGGTTACCCCTACTTACACCCACAGTATGCTTATACATGCATAAACACATTCATCCTAGGTATTTTGACTAACCAAGAGTCAAATCTTCTACCACAAATGGTTAAGGCCCTATATAACAGTTCCTTGTTATCAAAACCCAATCACCCTACTTAAACCCTCTATAGGACTCTAATCACCCCTTAAAACTTTGCATAAGACTTTATTAAAGTCTTTTACTCGAACCCTTCCTATCGGGACTGGTTATCCCTTATAAACCTTCTATTCTTTTAATATCGGGAATGTTAAAACCCTTTGCAACCTTTATAATCCTTCAGCCATCCTAAAACCCGCATATATAACCTTTCCCCTTGGTTAATACATAACTAACGCATGTAAACCCTTTACCCAAAACTCACATTTTCCACCTCAGTACAGTCTCTGCACAGACCCCGAGGTTAAGCTTTATCACAATCGCAATCGCTCCTATCGCGAGTTCCACTAACATTTATTCCTCCAGGTACTTCGATATGCAATAACGCATAACTTTCCAGACTTCAAAACACATTAACTATGCTACATATCTTTTCGGGTCCACTCTTCGCTTCGATCCTTTCTACGACACTATGCTCCCAACTCTCTAATTGCCGACTTATCGTTATTTGCGATATCACAATGTCGCGTCGTTGTCCCTTGGCACCTCCAACTGTCGACTTGGGATTAGATCTGGACTGTTGATCTGGTCTCGATCCAATGGTCCACGATCAGTCGGGCATCGCTCGTCGCATTCCCTTAAGGTTCGGTCCCGATTTCTTTTAAAAGGACTCTGCCGATGCGATTCAATCTTGACCGTTGATCTTCCAGATCTAATGGCTACTGAGCATTAACACTACATTTCTCCGTCCACCTGTTTACATAGATTTTGTGCCTTTTCTCCGGGTTTCTGTTGTTTCCAGTTTTATTCAAAAGGCTCGGGCCTTCCACCTTTGTTGTTCCATTGCGCCTCCTTTTGGCTTAGCTTCTCATGCCCCTTTGATCTATGTCCTCCTAGACCATTTCTTGGCCCCTTAATGGATTTAAAGGTCCATTTCGAACCTACAGTTCGTTCCTCTCCTCTGTGCGTATTCCGCTTAAACTCCGCCTACATACATTTATATTATATAAGCCTCCAATAACACAAATTATCATTCTGCATTCGAAACACACATCAATACAGGTTCGAATGAATTCCTGTATATATATATATAACAATGGTTACATTTCGAGACTCTGTCTCTCTGGCCTGATCCTCTGATTACAATGGCCCCTCTCCTTATCTTGCCTGTAGGCTTACAGACACACTCTCCCTGGCTGGCTGACTAGCTAAATCCCCCAACCTCTCTTTTTTTTCTTTTCAATACATTAGAAACAATTTCTTTACAGTTGCTCAACAGTGTCTTTAAACTAATTCCTAACTAATCCTAATCCTCTCATGTTCTCCTACATTCGAGAACATTTACAAACATCTCTCACAATATTTAATTAATTCCTATTCTCATTAAAATCACTCAAAGACCTAAATATTTATATTAATTCTTACTCAAAAACCTATCTTTTTGAAAACACAAGACCCCCTATATCTACTAATATACAATGATTTACTAGGAGTAAACGCTCTTGCATCATATTCTCTTCGCGAAAGAATGTTCGCGAATTGTTGGAACACCATGGTGTTGAGTAGGTTAAACGGAATACTTCACGGTGAAACCTTGATCTGTATATAGCTTGCGCCGGAGGCTATGACGTGATGTTGCCTGATCTGCTTAAAAAACTCTTGCTGGCGCCGGAGGCCATGACGTGCTGTTGCCTATTCTGCCTAAAGAACGGTTGAAGGAACTCACGCATCCCATGGCAATTATTATTATATTATTATACCCGACAATATAATTGTTCCAATAACATGAAAGAAAATCTCTGATATTTGATTTATACCTTCTGATACACGCAGAAGAATGTGAGGAATGACAGGTTGTTGTCTTTATTTTTATAGAATTCAATGTTTTTAGAATTGAGTGCTTTTCAATAATAGGTTGATGCTTTGACTTTGATGGTCAGGGTGTTTCATCAAGAACTATTTTTAGTTTCGTACATTTAAAATATTTTTTTCCTTTTTTATCACAATGATTTCTAATAGTAAATTGGACATGGAAAAATGAGTTATAAATCAAATAAATTTTTAATTCTTATTTATAAATAAAGCTTCATGTCTTATAAGTATAAAAGCATGTGAATAGAGAAACAAGTTGGAATTTAAAATTAATAAAAAATAATTAAATAATGAACCTAAGTCTCCTATCAAATTTGTAAGTCATGAATCACCTCGTATCAAAGCGTGACAACAACGCAAAGGCTAAAGGTTCATAAAGTCGGGTTTGTTTTTGTTTGATAAACATGACTCTACATTAACATTCAAGTTTGCAACCCGTGACAAATACTTTCAGTCTTAGAATTTACATATTGGTAATATTTCCAATGCACTTTTAACTGCAAAATATAATAATATAGCAGATTTTTTTTATAGCGATAGTTTAATTAGTTGGAGGAATTGCCCGGAAAGTTATGGAAATTCCAGTTATATTTAGAGAAAATCCAGAAAGTATTTTTGTAAATCCAAGTTATAGTTGTTAAATTTCAAAATTTTAGGTGTTTTAGACATTTTTGATGGTGTTGAATCCATTTCCACCATCTGCCCAAATTCGAACCTCTTTTGGTCGTCCAAACAATTCCTCCACGTAATTAAACGACTCTTTTTTATATGTTTTACATATTAAATTGTAAAACAAAAAGTCGAAGCTAATTTATATTATATAAATTAAGTCAAAACCTAGTAATATTATTATAGTTTCCAGAAGTCTATTGTTTGTAGAAGTGGGAGAGTCATGATATAGAAGTTTCTATTTTCATTAAATTAATTTTTCTTGCTATCGGCATCACCTAATTTGGTTATAAAGTCATCTAATAAAGGTCATTGGCTTAGGGTAAGTTTTTATTTTTATTCAATTTAATAAATAATATTAAATTTATTATTTAATTTATTTTAATTTATTAAAATAAAAATTATAATTTGATAAATTTATATCAAAATATTTAAATTTTTTATTATATATATATATGAATTATTAATGGCTAGGTGACAATCTTTTTACTATAAAAATTTCATAGTTTTAACATTTATTTCTATTAAACAAGCTATAAACTTTAAGCAATTGTTATTAATTTTCATGGTTCAATCGTCATCATTAAACAAAATAAAGGAGAGGATAATTTACTTAATTATATTTGTGTACATGCAATTTTAATTTACACTTGTTATTATAGATATAACGGACTACGACTAAAGGATCCACAATGACACAACAAAAAGGGCTAGGAAATTTGTTCTTGTATCATATAAACTAGTATCAATTAAAGAGAATGGATGATTTGAAATGAAAATAAATAAATATATTTTGGGTTTTTTTGAGACTTTATGATAATTTATTTTTTTTAAGTAATGGATGGTGGGGATAGTTATTATTAACGAGATTTATTATAATTTTTTCAAAAAAACATGTCATTTAAACTGATTTATAAAAGACATGCTTTCACTTCTGCAAAATGTTTTTGGGTATTTAGGCCATTAACATGTTTGTTTAGGTACAAGGAAAAAGATTTGTCAACCAATCAATAATTTTCAGTCATACTTTAGAATTTTGTTTAAAAAAAGTTGTAATAATTAAGTAAATATGGTAAAAAACCTCGAGGATTAGCTCAATTGGTTGAGTTCTCGCCATTAAATTACCTTTACTATTGAGAGGCCATGGGTTCTATTCTCTCGACACTCTTGGCCAGGCTCTATAGTTGAACCGGCAAGAAGTGAACCCTTCAGATGGATCTACCTGGTACACATATCTCGTGGATGTAGCGGTCGCCAATTGTACCATATCTTGTGGATGTAGTGGTCACCAATTTTTGAGGTTCTCGAACCACATAGGAAAAACAAAAGATAAATGTGGTAATGTTTAAGTTTTAGTGTCATTTTTTATTTTTGTATATTTTTTTATCAAGATTTAGTTTCATATTAATATTTTTATTTCTTTTTTGGAGTATGAACACTTCAAGTGGTAGATGTCTTTATTTATGCCAGCCCAGGAGTAACTCCACGAATGTGATTATTTTGCATTAAGAGAAAGCTTGGACATATACAAGGAGAGGGAGACTATTGGCTTTCATCTCCCAATGTCTCTTCATCTTCCAATTCCCATTATTTTGTTATTTACAATATTTACATAGATTTACGTGATCCTAAAGATTAGGTGTCAACATTCTCCCCCTCAATATGAAGGGATGTTGGTGAGTCCAAGCATCATTCTGAATCTTTCAAAATTTTCCCTTCTAAGTGCTTTGGTGAAGATGTTTGTAATTTGCTCATTTGTGGAACAATGTCATATGTGGATTGTCTTGGCCTCAACATGATGTTTAATTTGATGGTATTTTGAAATAACGTGCTTCATTCGATCATGGAATTTTGGGTTCTTTGCCAACTTTATTTCAGAAGTGTTGTCAATCAAAAGAGGATTTGAATGCACTTGTTTCTTCTGCAAATCTTCTAGAATTTTCTTGAGCCACACAATTTCCTTTATTGCTTCATCTATTGCCACATATTATGCCTCAATTGTGGAATCTGTTGGAACTGATTATTTGAGTGACATCCAAGAGGCAACCCCTGATCCAAGACTCATAACATAACCCAAAGTAGATACTTTGGTTTCTTTATCTCCATCAAAATTTTAATCAGAGTATCCAATCAAGTTGAAGTCATCCACCTGTGTATCCTTGAGTCCAAAGTCTTGAGTTCCCTTCAAGTACTTTAGAACTCTTTTTGAAACAAGCCAATGACCCTCATAGGGCTTTTGCATAAACCTGGAGAGGGTTCCAACAATAAATGAAATGTTCAGTCCGGTAGTAGTCAAGTAGTTGAGACTTCCTACAAGTTCTCTATATTTTGTTACATCCTCAAATTCTTTTCCTTCAATGGATATGAGTTTTAGGTTCTGTTCCATTAGAGTGGTCAAAGGATTGCACTCAGCCATGCCAAACTTGTTCAATGAATCTCCATTATACTTCTTCTGAGAGAGAAATATAAACTTCAGATGTTGAGTTACTTCAATACCAAGATAGCAGTGAACACAGACCAAATATGTCATTTCAAAACCTTTCCTCAATTCTTTCTTTATGGATGCAATGTAGTTCTCATTGTTCCATGTCATCATAACACCCTCTACATACACCACAAGATATACAACTATTTTTCCAACTTTCTTGATAAACAAAGTTGCATCATTAAGATCATAATGTTTGAAATTGAGTTTCAAAAGATGCTCAGTCAATTTCTTGTACCAGGATCACGGTGCTTGCTTGAGGCCATACAAGGATTTACAAGCTTGCATACTTTGTGTTCCTAACCCTTCAAAACAAATCCTTTTGATTGGGACATAAAAACATTCACTTTCAAATCTCCATTCAAGAAAATAGTTCTTACATCCATTTGATGGACTTTCCAACCATTTTGAGTTTTCAAGGAAAAGAGTGTACAGATGATAGCCCATTCTATTGTGGCCACAAAAGTCTCCTCATAATCGACACCTTCTTTCTGTGCAAAACATTTTTCCACAAGCCTAGCTTTGTGCTTGTCAAGTGAGCCATCTTCTTTATACTTATTCTTGAAGACCCACTTGTAGCCAATTGGTTTGGTTTCAAATGGAGGATCAACCAGCTTCCAGGTGCCATTCTTTATCAAAGCATTATATTCTTTATGTATTGCTTCTTTCTATTTATCATGAGAAGTAGCTTTTTTGAAGGAAGTTGGTTCGAAATTTGTAGACAAATTTAGTTCACAATCATAAGAAACATTCATATTAAAATGTGAAATAAGATCGTCTACATCACCTCCATTTTGTCTGGTTGAGCTTCTTGTTCTTGTCTTTCCAACCTCATGAAGATGAACTCTTTCAAGTGTCTTTTTCAACCACTTCGGTGGACCTTTCTGAGATGGCCCAGACTGCTTAGTTGACTGAGATGGGGTTGAATCAAGATTTAGTCTCCGAATTTTGTCAATCTCATCACTCAAAGTGTCATCAATGGCTAGAGCGTCATACGAGTGGGAGAGTTCTTTAGAAGAAGATTACATAGATTTATCTAGTACAGGGAACCCCCCTTCAAGATGTGGAATCTCATTATCGAAATCTCGAAAATAATTTACATTTATGAATCTATCCAAGCGATCAAGTTGTCACTCAACAACATTGTTAGTCTTAGAAGATTCAAGAAATATCACATCTCTAGATATTATAAGCTTCTTATTCACTTCATCATAGAGACGGTATGATTTGGAGGTATTTGAGTACCCCAAAAAGATACATTTGTGACTCCTTGCACTGAGTTTGTTTCTTTGTTCCTTGGGTATCAAGGCATAACAAGTGGAACCAAAAACCCTAAGATGCTTCACCGAAGGAATGTAGCCATATCACATTTCATATGGAGTCTTGTGTTTGATAGCATGAGATGGACACCTATTCTTTATATACACAGCACATAGAACTTCATCAACCCAAAACATTAGCTTAACATTCTTGAAAAACATCATCAGACGTACCATATTTAAGATTGTCCTATACATTCTTTCAACTACTTTGTTCTGTTGGAGATTATAAGGCACGGTTGTTTGATGTTTGATCCCATGCTGGCGAAGATAGTTTTCAAATTCATTTGAACTATATTCTTTTCCATTATCAGTATGAATAGAGCCAATATGAGGTTGTGCATCATTTTCAATCCATGTACGAAAGTTGTTTAATGTTTCAAAAGCTTCAAATTTGTTCTTCAATAAATAAACCCAACACATTCTGGTGTAGTCATTATAAATGTCATCATATATTTATTTCCTTTTGTAGAAGGAACATGCATTGGGGAACATAATCAGAATGAATGAGTTCAAGCTTTCTATGTGCTCTGGAATGAGAATCATGCAAAGACTGTTTGTTGTGCTTTCCTAAGATACAAGCGTCATATTGTTTAAGTTTCCTAGGAATAGTTGGCAAACCAGTAACACCATTTTTCTTCAACAAACGAAGGGTGTTATAGTTTAGATGTCCAAATCTAGCATGCCATAAAAGACTTGATGGAAGTGTACCTTCATCATAGTGAGAACTATATGAAAATTTTTGTGCACGAGCAAAGGTTCCTTGCAGCTTTAGAAGTATTTCTTCTTCTATCCCATTCACGATAAGTGAGTGATCTAATGTTTTTATGGCTTCAACCTTGCCATCATATATGTGAATGGAGTGTCCTTGCTGGCAGATATGGACCAAAGAAAACAAGTTTCTCCTCAACTACAGGAGGTATAGAACATCATGTAGAATAAAGTTTGGAAGTTTAGGCAATTTGAGCATAATGGTGCCAAGGCATGTTGGCTTGAGATTTGACTTATTTGCAAAGTATATTGATCCATAAACATTGTCAGTGAATTCTTCAAATAAATCTCTTATGAAAGTCATGTGGAAAGTTGCTCCTGAATCAAGCAACCAAGCATCTTTCCATGAAGCAAGTGAAGCATTGAATAAGTCTTCAGTTACTCCAATGTTGCAATGTGCCACAACATAATGAGTGGACTCGAGTGCTTTTCCTTTCCCTTTACCAGGTGTTTTACCCTTTTCTTCATTTCTTTCCTGCTCAATTCTGTCCCAAGGAAGCTTACATGTGGAAGCATCATGTCCATCTCTGTTACACCATATGCAATGAAAATCAAACCTTTCTCCATGGATATGTTTGACCTCCCCGCCTCTAAAATTCTTCCTTCCTCTTCCTCTTCGGCCACCTCTTCCTCTAGAAGAATCTTGTGCATGATTATTCTCTTTCTGTGCAAAGCACAAATTCTTTATAATACTGAGGAGTTGTCTTCTTCCCAAAAGCCTTCTCTCTTTCAACAAACTTCTTCTCAAGGGTGTCAAAAGAAATCTCCTTAAGTTTTCCACTCTCTTGCAGTGACTCAAGATAATGTGAATAAGTGGGATATAGTTCCTTGACATAGATTGTGATAGGAACATATATTTCAACACCGATGGACTTTATGTCATGTATCATGGATCTTATTTCTGATGCTAAGGCAAGAGGGTCATCATTTTTCAACTTAACATTGAACAACTTAATCATCCATTGAACAAATTCAAGTTCAAAGTGTGAGTCATACAATTCCTTCAAATTCTTTAATGCTTCAAAGGAATTTGAAAATGGAGAAATATGATGACTCACATCTTCATTTACGAATGTTTCAATCAAGGAATAGGCCTTGTTGTTCTTGTTTTCCCAAATGGAAAGCTCCTTGTCTAAAGTGGGTTTTTAGGTGCATTGTCTTCTTCTCCTTCACAAACTCCTTTCCACAACTCATTAAAAACTAAGGTGTGCTTTATCTTCTTGAACCACTCATGGTAGTTCTCTTTGTTGGAGAAAACCACTCCAACTATAGAGATAAGTGAATGCATTGTAAAAAACTATATATACCCCTTTTAAAAAACACTCAATAAATTTATATGCCATCACATCACAACATATGCTCATTTAAAATAATGTTTTCATAACTTAAGTATCCATGAACCATAATACTTTCATAACTTACTTATCCATATATGCCACTACCTTTATTTTTATTTTTAAATCAATTATACCATGTATCATAGCATTTAAAATGAATTAACATCACTAACATAACGACCCTTATATCATGCATCATGGCCTTTGTTTATTTAAAAACTTAACATCATGACCTTTTAAAAAAAGTTAACAAAGACTTATCCAATAACACAACACATAAAAAAAATGCGACTATTCAACGCAGCTCAATGCAACCCTTCAAAAATTTGAACGTGGCATACCATACGACTCAACAAGAATTTTGACCAGCATTCAAGAGTTTTGACCATCGTCCAAATGAAGAGTCCCCAACTCAATGCGTGGAGGCACCAACCAAATGCAATAGAAAATATTCAGCGCTAGATTGAATTCATAACCATGACACAGAAATTAAACATCTTATAGAGCAGAAACCAATTATCACAAATCAAACTGCTCCGTCCGTGAAAATATGCATTACTCATACCAGTCTATCCGCTCCATCAAAGCCGATGGCCATAGAAATCCAATGCACAGTGACAACGTATCAATTACAACATTGTGGTATGTAGTCCAACCAAAAACTATGCCAACAACTTGCAGATTGATCTAAGCCTGCTACTAAGACAAAGAATCCACAGAGTATTCAATGCACAGAGCAGGGAATCAAAGATAGATTTTATATCAAGGGAGAGAGGAGTTACATGGAGAAAAAAACTAAGTTTGGGAGCTGGTTCTGATATCATGTCAGGCCAGGAGTAACTCCACGAATGTGATTATTTTTCATTAAGAGAAAGCTTGGATATATAAGAGGAGAGGGAGACTATTGGGTTTCATTTCCCAATGTCTCTGCGTCTTCCAATTCCTTTTATTTTTTTATTTACAATATTTACTTGGATTTAACTAATCCCAAAGATTAAGTGTCAAAAATTTATAGGGGAGATTCCACCCCACATCAATGTTGGGAAGGTGATATCGTGGTTAGCTTATGTGAAATAAAAGTTAATTTAGGTAGTTGTTTTTAAGGATTTTGTCACAAAGTTGGATTTTTTGTTCCACTTAAACATCTTAGACCACTCAAGAACCCTAGTCATCGCATGGAAATAGCATGACCTTCGTAAAAGGAATGGCCATCAACTGCAAGTATCACTTGAATTACAATTAACCAACATGTCTGACCAAACCCAAACCAGGCACCTTAAAGTGCGCAAAATGTTGGAGTGTATCTTTCACCATAGGTGATACTACACTATCACCGCCCAACCATGGGCTTCCTTCTAATACCTATCCTGAGCATTTTCTCTCAAACAATTGACTATCATATGTAGGATCATGTTATCATACATCTAGGCCAATTCCTCATAGTCCTCTAAAGGTCATGTACCTCGTGGCAACAAGCATTCACATACCTTTGGTACACTCATCAATGATGTTTCCTTTCTATGAATAACACAAGGTCCACCATATTTCCAAATCATGTCATCTTCCACCAAGCTTGCATTGCAATGCCTCATCCATCATCCACCCTTGATAGGCTAGACATCCTTGGTCCTTCTAGTCCACAACAAAATTGTACATCATCCTAGCCATCCCATGGATCACCATGAGTCAATCAACAAGGTTACCAAACTTATAGACTCATCACACACCCTTAACCAAGTTTTCCATGCATGCCCTCCATCATTCAACTAAAAATGGCACCTAAAGTAAGGTCCTTGCATTCTCCCCCATTGAATTATTGACTAAAGTAGACTTGGTATTCTACATCATGGAAATATCATAAATACGCAAATAAATCTAATATCCATATATATATATATATATATATATATATATATATATATATATATATATATATATATATATATATATATATATATATATATATATATATATATAGATAGAGAGAGAGAGAGAGAGAGAGAGAGAGAGAGAGAGAGAGAGAGCACAATAGACATGTATATATAGTGACATAGTGGATGATATGTTTTTTCCTTGGCAAACGACACAACTTATCATTATCACACATTAATGATTTTCTTAATAATCTTCATTATATTTAATACACAATGATTAATTTATTATAGCCCTAGTCATAATACACCCTAGGTATATTAAAATTCCCCCCCCCCCGCCCCCCCCCACCCCCCAGGCCCAAAAAGAAAAGCAATGTTTGGTCCTCAAAATATGGGAAAGGAAAACAACTTCCAAAAAAATGAACCATATTCTCTTAACAATCACATATTGATAAGGCTAAGGACATGAGGTGATATTATGTTCAAATCCTTGAATTAACACATTAAAAAAGGATCAATCTATCCAGGGTGGTTTCATCCATCGTGATAAAATTCTAAATTGGATCCTCTTTGTTGTTGATCACTTCAAGGGACAAGATCATCAAATGTTTTGGTATGTGATTACACCATTGATTATCGTTAGGTACCTTAAGGTACCGGTGTTTTGCTTCTTTCACACTACAAATTTGATTATTTGAGTGTTGATGCAATACCTTGATAAGTTCATCCTTATTAATCTTTGGCTTAATCTTGTTATGATTCACTTGAATCATAATGATAACATCTGGTATTTTTGTATTTATTGGAATGAAAGCATCCTTTGATTGAAATCTAACTTTATTTCTGGTTATCAATGTTATGTCAAACATTACTAAATTTGTGGATGTCACTTTATCACATAATTGTTTCTTGAGCCCAAATTTTGGAAGCTTTTCCATTGATACGACTACATTAGTAATGATATTATGATTTCTAGTTTCATTTCCTTCTATTGAAGTTGCTTTATCTTCAATTTCAACTTTTGGAGACTTTTTCATTGATACAACTTCATTAATAACAACATTAGGTTTTTCCATGTTGATTAAGTCAATATTAGCACTCTTATCCACGGTTTGAGTTTCTTCTTGTGTTTTTCTCTTATTCCTCAATTTCTTCATTTGTACAAATAGAGTTTTATTATGATTTCTTAAAGGAGAAATAACTTCATCTTTGGATGGTAATTTTTTATTGGTATTTTGAAACTCTTTTTTATGAGTGCTTTTTATTTAATTATTTGTTGTTGAAACTCTTTAATTTTTTGTTAATATTAAATAAAAATATGTATCTTAATTCTCCAATTCCATTCAATTTTACACAAGTTTTTCTTCATTGATGAAAGTGGTTCTTTTAAAATATCTATTTGTTCCTTGTAAATCATCATAAGCTTGTTGAAGTGTTTCTTTGTTCCTTGGATAGTGTTTTGTATAGTCTACATATCTTAAGGAGGGAAATCCTTCATCTTTTTTTTTATGATATTTTCTTTTGAAGATATTAGACTTGTTGGTAATTATATTGTTTTTTATCTTTTAATTCCCTAATTTATGTTGATTTTATAAGTGCAATGATAACTAGCACAACATTTCTAAAAAAATGATAATTACTTTTCATATAGATCTTCTTTTACTTTTATTCCACTACATTCAATAATTATAGTTAAGAAATTCAACCATAAAGAACAATAGAGATTCCAATGTGTAAAGAAGAGACAATATTTACCCTAGGAAAACCCATCAACCTTTTCAATAGAGAAATTATTTTGTTCAACAAGAGACACACCTAGACCTATGGTCAAACCTAGTCTTCCCATCCTAGTCAAACCACCCAATCTAATCTAGAAATATGCTTTGCTTAGTTTGACGCAAAAATTTTGGCCTCGAAGCTACTAGCTGCCCCATAATTTTGGCCCCTATAGTTGACCGAAATTTCTCCCCCTACACAACAAAATTCCTAGAAAGATTGTGAACCAGGAGAGAGAAATTATGTCCACACGTGCGATTTGATGAGAGAGAGAAGGACAACCAACTGGTATTCTTCTTTGTCCTATTTGTCCTTCTTGTCCTTTCCCCGCTTGCCCAAAAACTATCTTGTGTGGGAGATGTGAATTGCCCAACTAGAGGAGGTCGAATTGCCTTTATATAGTGATATGTCTTGGGCGAATGGGTGTGTCTTCTACAAGGACCAACTTGACTTGGAGGGAGGTCGACTTGACAACTTTTGGAGCCAAAAATTACAGTTCAAAAATTCAAAGTTTCTTCTTTAAATGTCGCAATGGGACTTTGACTCAAAATATTTTTGCTTTCGACTCTAGCATTTAAAATATGCTTTACAATAATAAATAACATTACATTAAGTGACCAAATATACATTATGAACACTAACCATAGTTACAGATTCAACACTCCCTCTTAACTAGGGAGGTGTTGACAAATTTCTCTAAGAAAAAGGTTATGTCAAATCATCATAACTGATCCAGATGGATATTGGTGGCCACCCGCCTATTCCACTTGGACTCCCAACACTGTCTGTTTCAGTTTTTCAGTTTCCTTAATTGTAGCACAATTTACTATTTTTGGTAGTTTTTCGTGTTCTAGACTTTTAAAGTCATTTTGAGGCCCTAAATGATGTTTTTAGGGAAAAATGAGAGACTGAAAACATCCCAAATAAGTTTTCCTATTTTCTTTTAGCCTCCTCTTCGAGATCTTCGAAATGAGGTATTATGATAGCCAAACGGAAATCGTATGCCAAAGTTACGGCCCCGGGAAGTTGATGTACCAATTTACCCAAACGAGGCCCACGATTTTAGCGATTCATCTCCTAGGGTTAGGTTTTTGGATGTTTAGGGTTGTCTATTATTTCTCAATAATAAATAGGCCTTTGAGCCTCATTGTAACACAGTTAAGAAGCATGTAGCCATCACATCTCTTCTTAGAGATAAGCTACCATCGCCTGAGCTAGTTTATTTGCATTCTGTTTGTAAGCATATTTCAATATTCTAATATTAATGAAATGAAGTGTTATTTCTACTGCATTTCTGTATTTATGGTTATATGTGTAATTTTGTGCGTTCCTGTTTAAGTATGGATTAGTGGTATTAGAGGGGGTATGCTCTTTCTCTATTTTTCTTTGCATGTCCCCAACAAGGTCAGGGTATAAGGAGTTAGGGCTTGATCTGGTTGAACCTTTGCAAGACCAACCTCACAAACACTGATGGCCTCCCATGGAGGAAGAAAATAAAAACGAGGGGGCAAGAGATCCTTTCAAAATATTGCTCGAGGAAGCCCTCGAGCAACAGAGGAATTCAATGATGGATAACTTTGCCTAGATCCTTTGACGACTACCCACAGGCGACACATCTTCATCCAACAGCCACTTTGGAGGCACCACTCCTTTTAAGGTACAAGTTAACTTCGATATTTCAGTTCATGACTTTTCCAATCGAGAAAAGATTAATTTTTCACTTCACAAACCCGCTCCACATGTCAAGGACTGGTGCCAAACCTACTATGAACAAAAGGATGAGAGGGAATCTTCACTGTTTTCAACTGCACCCACTTGGGATTCTTTCAAAGACGCCATCAAGGAACAATATTACCCTATTGGGAGCTATGAAGATAAATACATAAATTGGACCACTCTACGGCAGGGAAAGGACTGAGATGTGTCAGAGTTCACAAATGTTTTCCATACCCTCTGCACGAAGTTGGGTATCAAGGATTCTGAGCAGCATTTGGTACTCAAGTACCGTGGCTGTCTACACAAGTACATCCAGGACGAGATGGAGTTCTTAGACATCTCCTCGCTCGGCACGACATACTGATACGCTATCAAGATTGAGTAGAAGTTTAAATAGAAGAAGCAATAATTTGGATCTATGAATCTGAAGCAAGGAAAAGGTGCCCCAAACCACAGAGCAAAGGCCAAAGCCAAGGCAGGGTGACCTAGGACAACCCGTTGAAGCCGCAAGAAAAGAACAACACCACGAAGACAAAGAAGGACACAGGAAAATGGTGTGAGTTCCATAAGAGCTCCACTCACAACACAAGTGAGTGTCGGGCCAAGAAGTCACTGGTGGCCAAGCTGAAGGCTTCCGAATCAGACGAATGTTCCGACTCTGAGTCAGAACCCAATAAGGGGAATGACAAAGGGAAGTAGATCATTGACACGGAGCCCAGTGCCACCGTGGTCACCACCAAGATCCAAAAGAATGAGCCTAAAGATCTAGAGGAGGGGGAATGCCTCTTCCACTCATAGATGTGGGTGAAAGTTTCTCCGCTGCAGTTCATTGCGACATCGGGAGCCAAAAGAACCTCATTTCAGCAGAGGTCATGAAGCAGTTGGGCCTACCGATGCCAACAATTCCGCAACCATACACCATCAGGTGGCTTCCCCAAGTACAAGATCTCTGCATCAACCAACAATGTCGCCTTCCCTACAACATCAAGCCCTTCATAGATGAGCTACTGTGTGATGTTTCTCCTCTTGAAGTTTGTGATTTATTATTAGGGCAACCATACTTGTGGAAGTGACATGATGTATATGAATCTAGACCTCACTCTTTGATTATTACTTTGGGCAATAAGTTGTACAGGATACCAGAGATAGCCTCGCCCACTGCCATCTCTTTGATCATTGAAAAGCAATGCAGTAAGATCATTTACCATACCAGGATTTTTTTTTTTTCCTTATGATTCACCCTCGAAGCAAGAAGAAGGTTGTGGTCACGACTTCTAGTCAAGGCTCCTCCGCACAGTAGCAACAGATAGACAAGGTCGTGGAGGAGTACAGGGACATTTTTGTCTCAGCTATAGGGGTACCTATGCACTGTCATGTCAATCACTCCATCGATCTGACCTCGGGCACGCTGCTACGCAATGGACCGATCTATCGATGCTCTATTATGGAGAACAATGAGATCAAGAGGTAGATTCAGGAGTTGTTTTTGAAAGGGCACATCAGGCCAAGCTCATCACCTTATGGGAGCCCAATTGTATTGGTACAAAAGAAGGAGAGGACCCGGAGACTCTGTATTGACTATCAGGCGTTGAAAAAGATCACTGGCTGGAACAGGTACCCAATCCCACAGTTTGATGACCTTATGGACTAGCTCAAGGGGGCCAAATATTTAAGCAAAATTGACTTGAAGACTAGTTATCACCAGGTGCCTATCGAACCCTCTGATGTGTGGAACACTGCCTTCAAATCCAAGGAGGGCCTTTTCAAATGGTTGGTCGTGCCTCTATGGTTGACGAATGCCCCCACAACTTTTGTGAGGTTGATGGACGATATCTTGTGACCCTGCACCAATGCATTTGTCATGGTGTATTTAGATGACATCTTGATCTTTAGCCAGAGTTGGGAAGAGAACCTCCGTCATATTCAAAAGGTCGTTCAAACCCTACGACAACACAAGTTGTGTGCCAATTTGGAGAAAAGAACTTTTGGCATGACCCAAGTTCAATATGTGGGGTACATCATTGATGAGTAGGGTGTGCATGTGGACCTAATCAAGATACAAGTCATTCGAGATTGGCCATCCCCAACCACTCTAACAAAGCTCTGCAACTTTCTGGGTCTTGCTAATTTCTATTGCAAGTTCGTGTTGGGGTTCTCTCATATCACTTGGCCTTTAAGTCAAGTCACCAAGGGCAGAGCGAAAGCAAAGACTTTTTGGTCTGAAACCCAACATAAAGTGTTTTCCGAGTTGAAGCATTGCCTCTTCTCTGCACCAGTGCTCACATTACCAAACCTGCAACAACCATTTGAGATTGAGACAAATGCCTCCAACTATGCTATTGGTTCATTTCTTACTCAACAGGGGCATCCAATGACTTACCATAGTGAGAAACTTTCAGACATAGTCCAAAAGTATCCCACTTATGACAAAGAAATGTATTCCATTATGCAAGCATGTCATCAATGGAAGCATTACATTATGGGGAAGGAAACAGTCATCCACACATACCACTGACCCCTGCAGTTCATACAGACACAAGGGAAGTTGCAGAATGGTCGCCATCATAAATGGTCCACATACCTACAACAATTCCATTTGAACATTAAATACAAGAAGGGAAACACCAATAATGTTGCATATTTCCTCAACCGACCACCGGTCATGGCGCTGATCATGATGCTCGACTCATGCTAGCACGAGACTTTGGGGTGGCCGCATCTTTATGAGAGCGATCCATAATTCGACAACACATACCAAACACTCCTAGAAGGTAAGCAAGTTCAAAATTTTCACCTCCAAGATGCAATGTTATGCCACCTGGGACACATTTGTGTTCCTTCAAGTGAGCATGACAAGATGATTTGGGGGGCACACTACAGTGGGGTCGTTGGACATTTTAGAGTAGAGGAAATAATGGCAGTACTATAGAAGCATTTTTATTGGCCGAACCTTCATTAAGATGTTGGGAGGTACATTAAATATTGCACTGCCTGTGCCATTGCCAAACCAACCATCAAGAAGAAAGGAATGGATACTCCTCTACCTATTCCTAGTCGACCTTGGGAATCCACCTCCATGGATTACATGTCAGGCCTTCCTTCTATTAATCACGACAATGACTGCATTTTTGTTGTCGTTGACAGATTCTCTAAGATGGCCATTATGGCGACCCGCAAGAAGAGTATCACAATAGAGGCCATTGTTAAGCTCTTCTTTGAGAAAGTGTGGGTAAACTTTGGGATCACAGAGTCCATTATCTTTGATCGGGACAATAGATTCCTAAGTGCATTTTGGTCAAGTCTATTAGGCCCCTATACTACTAGTGTAACCCCTTATTATTATTAGTACAACCCACTTATTATATTGATGTACCCATGTAGTGCCCATATTGTTACTATTGTGCCCCATAGAAGCCCACTATTGTTATTATTGTGCCCTTACATTATTATTGTTATGTCAACTCTGATTATGTTATAATCCCTTAGACTACTATATATAGAAAGGAGGTCTTTTCATTTGTATCATCCAAGAATTGTTCATTTATGTAATGTAAAGGAGGTTTCCCCCTCGAAGAGGCTGAATTCTAAGGTGTTGATCTATCTTTTCTATCTTTTCTTGACCTGGTTCCATAACATTTGGTATCAGAGCTTTGGATTCTAGGGTTTCGCTGCTCCAAACCGGTCATCGTGGCATTTTCACTATAATTTTTTTTCTACGACGTTTCAGAAGTTGAAAAAGAAACCCATTTGAGAAGACATCACGCTAAATCTCAGGTCTGAATTTCAGAGCGTTTTGCGCTATATTTGCGGAGATATGATTTGAGGAAGTCGGTCTTTTTATAGACTCATGAATTACATTCCAAACAGGTGACATGGGGAAAATCATCATAAATTTTTCTCTGAGCAATGGATTGAAATTTCATAAGAAGGTGTAGAAAGAGGACGGACTGTAGTTTCTTGTATGCATTTTTCAGATCCAAAGGTCGAAACAGTGACACGTGGCACTTCATACAAGTTCGCTCTTCTGGAAAGGTCTATAATCAGGTCATCTTGGGAGATTGTGCATAACTCTTTCTTGGAGAATCCAATTTGGATCAGACTGGTGGCATTGGAAAGAGAACAAAGAGGGCTACCATAGGTCGCAATTTCAAAACTTAAAGATCTGAAATTACAGAGTTATAGTCGTTTCAAGATTGAGCTCCTAAAATCAAGAGAAAGAAAGATGAGGAAGTTTGAAGGCAAGGATCCAGTAAATTGGATACTTCAGATGGAGCAATATTTTGATCTACATGGTGTACCACTGTTACAAAAGGTATGTATTGAACCTTCATATTTAGAACTAGATCAATTTTTATGGTATGAAGGGCTTTGTTCTCGTAAACAACTTGTTACGTGGTCAATTTTCGCGGAGGAAATGATAGCACATTATGAGGATACAAAGAGCAACACCTTCTTTAGAGCAACACCACAACAATTGGAAAGAGTAAAAGGGCTTTGAGACATATTAGAAAGAAAAATTATGGAAACCAGGAAACATACCCCTCACAACTATAAATATGGAAGTGTTGTTTCTCCTAGCCTTCCACAACCTACAAGGGTTACACCACAACAATTGGAAGAAAAAACAGAAAAAGGGCTTTGTTACAATTGTGATAGCAAATGCACTAAAGGTCATAAGTGTGTTGAGAAGAAATTATTTTACATAGAATATGAAGAGGAGGAAGAAAAGGATCAAGAAACATCAAAATAAGAAGATATACACCAAGACCCCACCCCAAAGAAAGAAGAAATCAATCAGACCATATCTTGTAAAGCATTGGCAAGAATTACCACTCCTCAAACTCTCATGATAGAAGGACATATCAAGAAGAAAAAGGTTGAAGAAGTGAAAAATCACATCGAGAAAGAAGAAATGAATCCAACCATATCTTGTAACTCATTGGTCGAAATTACCACTCCTCAAACTATCAAGATAGAAGGACATATCAAGAAGAAAAATGTTCAAGAAGTGAAAGATCACATCGAGCATCAAGAAATGAATCCAACCATATCTTGTAAAGGATTGGAAGAAATTACCACTCCTCAAACTCCAGAGATAGAAGGACATATCAAGAAGAAAAATGTTCAAGCAGTGAAAGATCACATTGAGCATCAACAACAAGTTCTCCAAATTTTAAAGGATAACGCCACTTCGGTGCAAAATCAAACGAAACAACAGGTAGATCAACATCATAGTGAAAAATGTTTTGATGTAGGTGATTGGGTATTTTTACTGCTACATCTCAAGCAAGCTATTTATGAGAAGGAAACGTTGGCAATACTACATGCACTTAAAAAATCGTGACCTTACCGAATGGGAAGACTCTTCAAGGATGAGGATGTGGAAGCATTGTTTTGTGCTATTTCTATTATCCAACCAGATTGGATAAACGAAGCAAGGGATGAATGGAAGAAGGACGAAGAAGTATGGCCACTTATTCAAAAGTTGCAAAAGATCCCAATTTAAACAATATTGAGAGAAATTGAAGAGGAAGGAAAAATCATATTGGAACCTGGAGCAGTCACAGAAACAAGAACCCGACAGCTACAAAATCGATCAATTTCAGAGTATCTCATCAAGTGGAAGAACTTACCCGCTGAAGATTCCACATGGGAGGACAAGAATTTTATACAGAAGCATCAAGAACTACTCAAGCGTTGAGGACAACGCTTTTTGAAGGAGAGGGGCATGTTAGGCCCCTATACTACTAGTGTAACCCCTTATTATTATTAGTACAACCCACTTATTATATTGATGTACCCATGTAGTGCCCATATTGTTACTATTGTGCCCCATAGAAGCCTACTATTGTTATTATTGTGCCCTTACATTATTATTGTTATGTCGGCTCTGATTATGTTATAACCCCTTAGACTCCTATACATAGAAAGGAGGTATTTTCATTTGTATCATCCAAGAATTGTTCATTTATGTAATGTAAAGGAGGCTGCCCCCTCGAAGAGGCTGAATTCTAAGGCGTTGATCTATCTTTTCTAGCTTTTCTTGAGCTAGTTTCATAACAAAGTCTCTAGTTGATGTTGGATACCAAGCTCACTAAGTCCACAAATTTCCATCCCCAAATTGATGGTCAAATAAAAGTCATCAATAGGATGATCGTACACATTCTGCGCATGTACAACTCAAAGCATCCACGCACATGGGATGAAAGCCTCCCCTACGTCTAGCACAACTACAACAAAGCTCTAAACAGTTCAACGGGTCACAACCCCTTTCAAGTAGGGTTTGGATTTCAGCCATTCTGTCCCATTGATGTGGCCATACCATTTGTAGCTACTTAGGAAGATTCGACTCATGTCTAGTCTGAATCTGACAGGGCTAAGAACTTCATTTAGCGCATTCAACACATCCACTAGAAGGTCCCTGATATATTGTACATAGCCAATTCTAATTACAAGCAACGCCATGATCAACATCGGGTGCCGCACAAGTTCCTGGTGGGCGACAAAGTTTGGCTACATTTGCAGAAGGAGCACCTTGTTGGACCCCAATGCAAGCTTTGCCACTCTGATATGGGCCATACACCATCACCAAGACTGTAGGGGACAATGCCTTCGAGATTAGAATTCCACGATTCTTTTTTCTGCACCTAGTGTTCAATGTAGACCGCCTTCGACCATAATTTCCACCATTGCTAAACACATCCGACGTTGCAGAACAACTCACACCAACAGAGCTAAACCCGTACTTCATGGAACAGGCCACAACTGATTGGATCATGGACACACAGGTTAAGAACACTTGCCACCAGAAGATCCAACTATATCAGGTTGTCGAAGCTGGCCAAGTCCTTCACCAAGGCAAGTGGCTCACTAGGGACCAAGTTCAGCAGAAGTTTACCCATCTCATGGAGGCACTCAACGCAATGGGGACCATTGCTTCCTAAGGGGGGAGGAATGATCTAGGTGGCCATTGGTGGCCACCTGCCTATTCCACTTGGACCCCCAACACTGTCTCTTTCAGTTTTTCGGTTTCCTTAATTGTAGCACAATTTCCTATTTTTGGCAGTTTTTCGGGTCTTGGACTTCCGGAGTCGTTTTGAGGCCCTAAACAACGTTTTTAGGGAAAATGGTGAGACCAAAAACATCCTAAACTATATTTTGATGATTGGTTGTTTATTTTTGGCCTCCTCTTCAAGATCTTCGAAACGAGGTATTATGGTAGCCAAACGGGGATCGTATGAAAAAGTTACGACCCGGGGAAGCTGATGTACCAATTTATCCAAACAGGGCCCACAGGTTTGGTGCTTCATCTCCTAGGGATAGTTTTTTTGGATGTTTAGGTTTGTCCATTGTTTCTCAGTAATAAATAGGCCTTTGAGCCTCATTGTAACACAATTCGGAGGCATGTAGCTGCTACATCTCTTCTCAAAGATAAGCTACCATCACCCGAGCTAGTTTATTTCCATGATGTTTGTAAGCATATTTCAATATTATGATATTAATGAAATGAAGTGTTATTTCTGCTGCATTTCTGTATTTATGGTTATATGTGTAATTTGTTGCGCTCATGTTTATGACTGGATCAGTGGTATAAGAGCGGCTCTGCTCTTTCTCTATTTTTCTTTGCATGGCCCCAACGAGGTCAAGGTATAAGGAGTTAGGGCTTGATCTGGTTGAACCTTTGCAAGACCAACCTCACGAATCCCGATGACCTCCCATGGTGGAAGAAAAGAAAGAAGAGGGGGGAGGAGATCCTTCAAAATATTGCTCGAGGTATCCCTCAAGCGACAGAGGAATGCGATGATGGATAACTTTGCCCAGATCCTTCGACAGCTACCCATAGGCGACGTATCTTCATCCAACAGCCACTCTAGAGGCACCACTCCCTTTAAGGTAAAAGTTAACTTTGATATTCCCATATTTGAAGGCCAGATAGATGTAGGCACCATAGATAAATGGTTGAATTTGTTGGAAATATATTTTTTAGTTCATGGCTTTTCCAATCGGGAAAAGATTACTTTTGCACTTCTCAAAGCCGCCCTAGATGTAAAGAACTGGTGGGAACCTACTGTGAACAAAAGGATGAGAGGGAATCCTCAGTATTTTCAGCCACATCCACTTGGGATTCTTCCCGAGATGCCATCACGGAACAATATTATCTTGTAGGGAGCTATGAAGATAAATACATAAAATGGACATGCTACGGCAGGGAAGGGACCAAGATGTGTCAGAGTTCAAAAATGTTTTCCATACCCTCTGCATGAAGTTGGGTATCAAGGATTTTGAGCGGAATTTGGTACTCAAGCACCACGACTATGTACACAAGTACATCTAGGACGAGATGGAGCTCCTTGACATCTCCTCGCTCGGTATGACATACTCATACGCTGTCAAGATTGAGCAGAATTTTAAATAAAAAAAGAGAGACTTTGGATCTGCAAATCCAAAGCAAGGAAAAGGTACCCCCAAACCACAGAGCAAAGACCAAAGCCAAGGTGGGGTGACCCATGAAAACCCACTAAAGCACAAGAAAATAACAACACCACGAAGACAAACAAGGACATGGGAAAATGGTGTGATTTCCATAAAAGCACCAGTTACAACACAAGTGTGTCAGAACAAGAAGTCATTGGTCGCCAAGTTGAAGGCTTCCAAATCATATGCATTTTCTGACTCTAATACAGAACTCGAAAAGGAGAATGATAAAGGGAAGCAGATCATTGATACGAAGCCCAGTGCCACCATGGCCACCATCAAGATCCAAAAGAATGAGCCTAAAGATGTAGAGAAGGGAGAATGCTTCTTCCACCCACAGATGTGGGTGAAAGGTTCTCCACTACAGCTCATTGTCAATAGCAAGAGCCAAAGGAACCTCATTTCAATAGAGGTTGTGAAGTAGTTGGGCCTATTGGCAACAACACATCCACAGTCATACACCATCAGGTGGCTTCACCAAGGACAAGATCTCCACATCAGCTAGTAGTGCCGCCTTCCCTACATCATCAAGCACTTCACGGATGAGGTACTGTGTGATGTTGCTCCTCTTGAAGTTTCTGATGTATTATTAGGACAACCATACTTGTGGAAGCGACATGTTATATATGAATCTATAGCTCGCTCTATGATTATTACTTTGGGCAATAAGTTGTACATGATACTATAGGTAGCCCCGCCTACTACCATCTCTTTGATCACTACAAAGAAATGCAGTAAGATCATTTCCCAGACCAGGAAATTTGTTTTCCTTATGATTCACACTTAGGGAAAGAAGAAGGTTGTGGCCGCTACTTCCAGATCCTTCGTACAACAGCAGTAGATGGATAAGGTCATGGAGGGGTACAGGGACATTTTCACCTCACCTACAAGGGTACCTCCGCACTATCAGGTAAAATACTCCATCGATCTGACCCCGGGTGCACCGCTACCCAATGGAACGATCTATCGACACTTTGTTTTGGAGAATGATGAGATCAATTGGCAGATTTAGGAGTTGTTGCAAAAAGGGCACATCAATCCAAGCTCATCACCCTATGGGAGATCGATTATATTGGTATAGAAGAAGGACGGGACCTAGAGACTCTGTATTGACTATCGGGAATTGAACAAGATCACTGTTTGGAATAGGTACCTAATCCCACTGATTGATGAACTTTGGACTAGCTCAAGGGGGCCAAATATTTAATAAAAAATGACTTGAATACTGGTTATCACCAGGTGCCCATCAAACCCTCTAATGTGTGGAAGACTACCTTCAAATACAAGGAGGGCCTTTTCGAATGGTTGGTCATGTCTTTCAGGTTGACGAATGCCCCCACAACCTTCATGAGATTGATGGATGGCATCTTTTAACCTTTCATCAATGCATTCATGGTGGTGTATTTAGATGAAATATTGACCTTTAGCCAGAGTTGGGAAGAGCACCTTTTCCATATTCGATAGGTCCTTCAAACCTTACAACAACACAAGATGTGTGCCAATTTCAAGAAATGCACTTTTGGCTTGACCCAGGGTCAATATCTGGGGTACATCATTGATGAGAAGGGTGTGCATGTGGACCCAAACAGGATACAAGTCATTCGGGATTGGCTAGCCCCAACCAAGGTACAAGTCATTCGGGATTGGCAAACCCCAACCACTCTAACAAAGCTCCACAATTTTCTAGGTCTTTCCAATTTCTACTGCAAGTTCATTTTGGGGTTCTCTCATATCACTTGGCCTTTAAGTGAAGTCACCAAAGGCAGAGCGAAAACAAAGTTTTCTTGGTTTGAAAACCAACAAGAGGTGTTTTATTATTTGAAGCATCGCCTCCCCTCTGCACCAATGCTCACATTTCCAGACTTGCAACAACCATTTGAGATTGAGACAGATGCTTCCAACTATGATATTGGTGCAGTTCTGACTCAACAGGGGCATCTAGTGGCTTACTACAGTGATACATTTTCAAACTAAGTCCGAAAGTATCCCACTTATGGCAAAGAAATGTATTCCATTATGTAGGCATGTCGTCATTGGAAACATTACATTATGGGGAATGAAACAATCATCCACACAAACCACCAACCCCTCCAGTTCATACAGACACAAGGGAAGTTTCAAAACAATCGCCATCAGAAGTGGTCAACATACCTGCAACAATTCCATTTGAACATTAAGTACAAGAAGGGAAACATCAATAATGTTGTAGACTTCCTTAGCCGACCACCAGTCATGGTGTTAACCACTATGCTCAACTCCTGTGGGCACAAGACTTCGAGGTGGCTACATCTTAATGAGAGTGATCCAGAATTCGGTAGCACATACTAGACACTCCTGGAAGGTAAGCAAGTTCAAACTTTTCACCTATAAGATGCACTATTATGCCATCTAGGACACATCTGTGTTCCTTCAGGTGATCGTTCCAAGATGATTTGGGAGGCACACTATAGTCGAGTCCATGGACATTTCAGAGTAGAGAAAACAATGTGAGTACTACAAAAGTATTTTATTGGCCGAACCTTCGTCAGTATGTTGGGAGGTACATTAAATCCTGCATTGTCTATGCCATTTCCAAACCAACCATCAAGAAGCAAGGCATGTATACTCCTCTACCTACTCCTATTCGACCTTGGGAATCCATCTCCATGGATTAGATGTCGGGCCTTCCTTCTACTAAGCATGACAATGATTACATTTTCTCTAATATGGCCATTATGGCAGCCTGCAAGAAGAGTGTCACAACAGAGGCCAATGCTAAGCTCTTCTTTGAGCGAGTGTGGGTACACTTTGGAATCCCACAGTACATTGTCCTTGATTGGGACAACAAATTCCTAAGTGCATTTTGGTCATGTCTGTGGTCGATGTTGGATGCCAAGCGCACTAAGTCCACGACTTTCCATCCTCAAACTGATAGCCAAAAATAAGTTGTCAACATGATGTTTGTGCACATTCTACGCATGTACAACTTGAAGCATCCATGCACATGGGATGAAAGCTTCCCCTATGTCCAACACAGCTGCAAAAGAGCTCTCCACAACTCAATAGGCCACAACTCTTCTCAGGTAGGGCTGGGATTTCAGTCATTATGTCCCATTGATGTGGCCATACCATTTGTAGCTACTCAGGCAGATTCGGCTCATGTCTAGTTCGAAGCTGATAGGGCTAACAACTTCATTGAGTACATTCAACACATCCGCCAATAGGTCCATGATATATTGGACAAAGCCAATGCTATGCACAAGTAGTTCCATGATCAACATTAGATGTTGCTTAAGTTCAAAGTGGGAGACAAAATTTGGCTACATTTGTAGAAGGAGTGCCTCGTTGGACTCCACCGCAAGCTTCACCCGCTCCAATATGGGTCATACACCATCACCAATGCTGTAGGGGACAATGCCTTTGAGCTTAGCATTCCACTGTTCCTTGGTCTGCACCTAGTGTTCAATGTAGACCGCCTTTGGCCATACTTTCCACCATTGCTAGACACATCCGACATTGTAGAACAACTCACACCAATAGAGCTAAACCCAGACTGCATGGAACATGCCACAACTAATCGAATCATGGTCACACAAGTCAAGAACACTCACTAGTAGAAGATATAAATATGTCAAGTTGTCAAACCTGAACAACTCCTTCACCAAGGCAAGTGGCTCATGAGGGACCAAGTTTAGCAGAGGTTTTCCCATCTCATGGAGGCACTCAACGTAATGGGGACCATTTCTTTCTAATGGGGGAGGAATGATCTAGGTGGATATTGGTGGCCACCTGCCTATTCCACTTAGACCCCCAATGTTGTCTCTTTCAGTTTTTTGGTTTCCTTAATTTTAGCACATTTACTATTTTTGGCAGTTTTTTAGGTCTTAGACTTCCGGAGCCATTTTGAGGCCCTAAATAACGTTTTTAGGGAAAACGGAGAGACCAAACACCTCCGAAATCAACTTCCTTATTTGTTTTTTTCCTCCTCTTTGAAATCTTCAAAACTAGGTATTATGATAGCCAAACGAAGATCGTATGCCAAAGTTAGGACCCTGGGAAGTTGATGTACCAATTTACCTAAACGGGGCCCATAGTTTTGGTGCTTCATTTCATCGGGTTAGGTTTTTGGATGTTTAGGGTTGTCCATTGTTTCTCAATAATAAATAGGCCTTTGAGCCTCATTGTATCACAATTTAGAAGAATGTAGCCACCACAACTCTTCTTAGAGATAAGCTACCATCACCTGAGCTAGTTTATTTCCATCATGTTTGTAAGCATATTTCAGTATTCTGATATTAATGAAATGAAGTGTTATTTTTGCTGCATTTCTGTCTTTATGGTTATATGTGTAATTTGTTGCATTCTTGTGTAATTTTGGATCAGTGGAATAAGAGTGGGTATGTTCTTTCTCTTTTTTTCTTTGCATGTCTCCAATGAGGTCAAGGTATGAGGAGTTAGGGCTCCATTTGGTTGAACTTTTGCAAGAACAGGCTTGCAAACCCCGATGACCTCCCATGGCGGAAGAAAAAAAAGACGAAGGGGTAGGAGATCCTTTCAAAATATTGCTTGAGGAATCCCTCGAGTGACGGAGGAACAAAATGATGGATAAATTTACCCAGATCCTTCCATGGCTACCATAGGTGATGCATCTTCATCTAATAGCCACTTTGGAGGCACCACTCCTTTTAAGGTACAATTTAGCTTCAATATTCTTGTATTTGAGGGCCAGATAGATGTAAAAACCACATATAAATGGTTGAATTTGTTGGAAGGATATTTTTTCAGTTCATGACTTTTCTAATTGGGAAAAGATTAATTTTTCACTTCTCAAATCTGCCCCACATGTAAAGGACTGGTGGGAAACCTACTATGAACAAAAGGACGAGAGGGAATCCTCATTGTTTTCATTCGTGCCCACTTGGGATTATTTTCGAGATGCCATCAAGGAACAATATTACCCTGTCGAGAGCTATGAAGATACATACATAAAGTGGACCATCCTATGGCAGGGAAGGGACCAAGATGTGTCAGAGTTCACAAATATTTTCTATACCTTCTGCATGAAGTTGGGTATCAAGGATCTTGAGTAGCATTTGGTTCTCAAGTACCACGACTGTCTACAAAGGTACATCCAGGATGAGATGGAGCTCCTAGACATCTCCTTGTTTGGCATGGATACTGATACGCTGTCAATATTGAGCAGAAGTTTAAACAAAAGAAGCGAGACATTGGATTTGTAAATCCGATGCTAGGCAAAGTTGCTCCCAAACCACAGAGCAAAGGCCAAAGCCAAGGGGGACGACCCATGACAACCCACTGAAGTTTCATGCAAAGAACAATGCCATGAAGACAAAGAAGGGCACGGTAAAATGGTGTGACTTCCATAATATCTCCACTCATAACATGAGTGAGTGTCGGGCTAAGCACACATTGGTGGTCGAGCTGAAGGCTTCGAATCAGATGCATGTTTTGTATCTGAGTCAGAACCCGAAAAGGGGAATGAAAAAGGGAAGAAGATCATTGATACAGAGCCCAGTGCCACCATGGACACCACCATGATCCAGAAGAATGAGCATGAAGATCCAGAGGAGGGGGAATGCCTCTTCCACTCATAGATGTGGTTGAAAGGTTCTCTATTGTAGTTCGTTGTTGACAACGAGAGCTAAACGAACCTCATTTCATTAGAGGTCGTGAAGCAGTTGAGCCTACTGACGATAGCACATTTGCAACCGTACACCATCGGGTGGATTCACCAAGGACGAGATCTATGCGTTAGCCAGTGGTGTCACCTTCCCTACAGGATCAATCCCTTCACGGATGAGGTATTGTGTGATGTTTCTCCTCTTGAAGTTTGTGATGTATTATTAGGACAACCATACTTGTGGAAGTGACATGTTGTATATGAATCTAGACCTTGCTCTTTGATTATTACTTTGGGCAATAAGTTGTACATGATACCAAATGTATCCTCACCTATTTCCATCTCTTTGATCACTGTAGAGAAATGCAGTAAGATCATTTACCAGACTAGGAAAATTGTTTTCCTTATGATTCGCCCTTAGGGAAAGAAGAAGGTTTTGTCCATGACTTCTAGACAGGGCTCCTCTGCACAATAGTAGCAGATGGACAAGGTCATGGGGGAGTACATGGACATTTTTGCCTCACCTACAAGGGCACCTTTACACTGTCGGATCAACCAATCCATCAATCTGACCCCAGGTGTGTCGCTACCCAATGGAACAATCTATCAATGCTCTGTTCTGGAGAATGATGAGATCAAGAGGTAGATTCAAGAGTTGTTGCAGAAAGGGCACATCAGGCCAAGCTCATCACCCTGTGGGAGCCCGATTGTATTGGTACAAAAGAAAGAAGGGACTTGGAGACTCTCTATTGACTATCAGGCACTGAACAAGATCACTGTACAAGGACCAGCTCAAGGGGGCCAAATATTTCAACAAAATTGACTTGGAGTTTGGTTATCACTAGGTGCCTATCGAACCCTTCGATGTGTGGAAGATTGCCTTCAAATCGAAGGAGGGCCTTTTTGAATGGTTGGTCATGCCTTTCGGGTTGACGAATGCCCCCGAAACCGGCAAAAATCTTGTGACCCTTCACCAATTCATTTGTGGTGGTGTATTTAGATGACATCTTAATCTTCATCCAGAGTTGGGAAGAGCACTTCTGCCATATTTGATAGGTCCTTCAAACCCTACGAAAACACAAGTTGTGTGCCAATTTGGAGAAATTCACTTTTGGCATGACCCAGGTTCAATATTTAGGGTACATCATTGATGTGTAGGGTGTGCATGTCAACCCAGCCAAAATACAAGTCATTGGGGATTGGCCAGCCCCAACCAGTCTAACAGAGCTCCACAACTTTCTGGGTCTTGCCAATTTCTACAGCAATACTCAGACGCATATACTCACTTTCTTCATATTTTGTTGTACGCGTACCTTCCTTTGAAATCCCTGCAACCTGCTTCTTTGACTTTCCCATCTCTATGCTCTGAAAAATTACTTCCATCAGTTAAGTTGTTACATAAGGAACCAAGCTCTGTTACCAATTGTTGGAAATACTAAGAGGGGGGTGAATCAATATTTCTTAGCAAGTAGCACTTTTTAATATTTTTAGAGCATTAGTTAATATTCAATTATTATTATTGTTCTTCTTCAGATAGTCATAAGAAATAATCAACAATAGATAACACCTTAACACAACGTAGAAAGATAAAATAGAGAACACAAATATTTTTTGGTGGAGAAACCCCTCCGGCTTAAAAACCACCGAACACTACTTTAGTAATTGTCTTCTCCATGTTAAAAGAAAATTGATTAAATCAAGATTTCAACTACAACTGAGGGAGGTGTCAACCCCCTAATTCACATGATACAACCTGTAGGACACTACTAGACCCTAATATCCTGTTGCAACTAGAAGGATGACCCAATGCCCTGTAGATTAGGCTACAACCTGATGAGTGTCCCAAAACTTTGTTTACTAGATACTATTGGAGAGGATGCTTTTCTACCCTGTTAGTTTATTAGCCACAACTGAATGGACACCACAACACCCTGTGCAAGCCACAACTTTCCCTAGCACCACCGTGTCGTCCTAAAGTGTTCTAAGGCCACAACATGAAGGTGACTCTAATCACCTAGAATATTCAGTAGATCATGTTTTACAATTGTCACACTGGATCCCCTATACTCTGAACCAATGTAGAATCAATGTAAGAAAGATGTAGAATAAATGTTGAATACTAGTAGTTCATGATCATTGTTGCCACAAACTAATCACTACACAATGCTTCGCATCAAGATATAACTATTCAACTGCACATCACTTTCACTACACGCTGTATATCACTATCATTACAAATCACTGCACAATTGTTGGCTATCACTGCATTGAGCTTCTCACAAATGAATAAGCATCAAGAATCAATATATCATGCTGCCACACTATATCAAGTTGTAGACAATGTTGCAACCTTCTGGCACTACTATCAAATGATGGCACAAACCAAGGTGCCTCAGGTCATCCCTATGACCTGCCTCTAATTCTCTCAAATTATGCCCTTGGAAAGCGACCAACATATGTGTAAACACTATTGTTTAGTTGATCAAACCATGTTTTCCATATTCACGTCAGTATTTACAACTGGATGATATTTCCTTCACCACTTGTTTCCCTTCCATTGCCTCTTGCCTCAAGAATCCACACTTCTTTTCCTCATAAAATTTTTCTAATCTACCTCAAGAAGGTCGAGTAATTTCAGAGGTTAAGCATAAAAAGATTCGTTGAGATGTTATGTTTTGGACGTTAGGAGGAGTCACTTTTTATAGTGTGTGGTGAAGCTAGTTAAGGGCTCTTAACAGATAGACGTTAGGGTCACACTTTTCTTTTTATCTTTATTAATATTATTTTATTATTTTAAATAATTGTCTTTATTTGTAAGCAAGCCATTTAGGTATTAGGTATGTTTTAATAGTGTTTGGTAAGAGCTTCATAGGATATATGTTGGATAGACTTTATATTAAGTAAATTCTTAATGAGCGTTTTTTAAATGGCACTGAATGGTTCCTTAAGCCCTAAAGAATAGTTTACTAAAGTATAGATTATGATTTTGATGGTACTTAGGAGTCATATGGGTTCTTCGTGGTTTGATGCCTTTGCTTAAGACATTATTGTGAAAATAAACCCTTTGGTGCTTAATTTGAATGTTCACAACCAATGGAGGTGTGCCAAGTCACCTTCTCTTGGGGTTTTAGCCCAAATATTGGGGTCACCGACTTCAAAAGTGAATATATCTCAAATTAGGAGGCCTCTCGAGGCGTACCACATATAAAAAAAAACATATTTTCGAGGAGAATATAATGGAATATATCTACAGTCCAATCTCAATGATTTGACCTAACAAAAACTATTGGGTCCCTATAATACTAGTGATTACCCCATTACTATTGTAGTTATACCCCTTATTTATATTGTTGTGCCCCTATTACCCCCATTTTGTTATTTCTGTGCCCCATAGAATCCCTCTATTGTTATTTTTGTGGCTTTATATTATTATTGTTAGGTCGGCTGGATTATATTGTGACTCCTTAGACTCCTATATATAGAAAGGAGGTCTTGTCATTTGTATCATCCAAGAATTGTTCATTTATGTAATGTAAAGGAGGTTGACCCCTCGAAGAGGCTGAATTATAAGGCGTTGATCTATCTTTTATATCTTTTCTTGAGCTGGTTTCATAACATTTGGTATCAGAGCTTTGGATTCTAGGGTTTCGCTGCTGCAAACAGGTCATCGTGGTATTTTCGCTATAAATTTTTTTCTGTGACGTTTCAGAAGTCGCAAAAAAAACCCATTTGAGAAGAAATCGTGCGGAACCTGGGGTCCAAATTTCAGAGCTTTTCGCGCGATATTTACGGAGATATGATCTGAGGAAGTTGGTCTTTTTGCAGACTCCTGAATTACATTCAAAACAGGTGACCTGGGGAAAATCGTCATAACTTTCTTTTTGGGGATCGGATTGAAATTTTGTAAGAAGGTACAGAAAGAGGATGGACTTTAGTTTCTTGTATGTGTGTTTCAGATTCAAAGGTTGAAACAGTGACTCGTGGCACGTAGTACAAGTTCGCTCTACTGAACGAGTCTAAAAGCAAGTCACTGTGGGAGATTTCACATAACTCTTCCTTGGAGAATCCAATTTGGCTCAGAATTGTGGCATTGGAAAGAGGACACAGAAGGCTACTATAGGTAGCACTTTCAGAACTAGATGATCCGAAATTACAGAGATACATCAGATTCAATATCAGGCTTCTATAAAGTGAAAAAAGGTGTGTAGTTTTTTTTTTTTTTGTGTAAGCTTGGTTTAACGGAATTCAAAGGGCATAGTAAAGCATTATTATTGGTAACTGATGCCCCGAGGAAAGAAAATGCAAACACCTAGTAAGGAACCTGAAAGCTCTAGCATGACTCATGAAGAAGAGGAAGAAATGCTACATGATATATCAAAATTACAAGAACAAGTGCAACAAATGTCACGCTCACAAAAGTTAACAGATGCTAAGATAAATGGCGTGGAAGCTAAGGTAAATGGCGTGGAATCTAAGATAAAGGACATGGAAGCTAATATGGATGAGTCGAAGACAGATTTGAAGAGAGACATGGCAGATTTGAAGATAGATTTGAAGACAGACATGGAAGAATTGAAAAAGTTGCTACAAGAAAGGGTCACTAATGGTGAAAAGGTAGTAAAGGAAACTCATGATGAGAACAAAAGAAATGTTAATCATGATTCCATAGATGTGAATGTTGGATCGAAGAATCACCATATTCCAAAAATCGATATGAGGAAGTTTGATGGCAAGGATCCCGCCACATGGATATTACAAATGGAGCAATTCTTCGATCTCAATAATGTGCAAAACGCACAAAAGGTACGTATGGCAACTGTATATTTGGAACCAAATCAGTTTGTATGGTATCAATGGCTTTGTTCTCGTAAACAATTTATTACTTGGGCAATTTTTACGGAAGAATTGATAGCACATTATGAAGATACAAAAAGCAACACTTTTTTTAGCCAATTGATAAGTCTCAAACAAAAGGGTTCAGTAATGGAGCACATTGAGGAGTTCCAAAAATTGAACATAAGGGTAAAAGATATTCCAGAGGAGCATAGGATTGATGTGTTCATAGGGTCTTTAAAGGATAATATCCAACATGATGTTCGCCTTTGGGAACCTGATTCATTAGAGAAGGCATTCAGGTTAGCAAGAAAAATGGAAAGCAAAATTATGGCAACCAGGAAGCATACCACTCACAACTATAAAGACGGAAGTGTTGTTGCCCCTAGTCTTCCACAACCTATAAGGTTGACACCACAACAATTGGAAGAAAAAAGAGCAAAAGGGCTTTGTTACAGTTGTGATAGCAAATACACTAAAGGTCATAAGTGTGCTGAGAAGAAATTATTCTACATAGATTGTGAAGAGGAAGAAGAAAAGGAGCAAGAAAGGTCAAAAGAAGAAGATATACTCCAGGAACAAAGCCTAGATGAAGAACAAATAAATCCGACCATATCTTGTAATGCATTGGCAGGAATTACCACTCCTCAAACCATCAAGATAGAAGGACAAATCAAGAAGAAAAAGGTAATAGTGTTGATTGATTCAGGAAGCACCCACAATTTTATTCATTGTAGGGTAGCAAAAGAATTGAATTGCTTCCTATATCCAGCACCAGAGTGTCAAGTGATGATTGCAAATGGAGGAACAATAAATTGCTCTGGAAAGTGCCATAATATCAAGCTATCCATGGGAGAATATGTATTGACTAGCCCAATGCTTTCCATTCCAATGGGAGGTGCTGATGTTGTACTAGGAGTCCAATGGCTACAATCCTTGGGTACAATAGCTTTTAATTTTCAAGAACTTTTCATCAAATTTTCTACGGAAGGAAAGGAAGTTGAATTAAGGGGTATTGCAGGGAAACCAGGAAAGATAATCAGCTCTAATGGTATGACAAAGCTTCTAAAAAAGGAGCAAAGAGGTGTAATTGCACAATTATGTTCGCTAGATGTTTCCACATTGGAATCATCTATTTCTCCAGATCTCCAAAAAGTCTTGGACAATCATTCCAAGGTATTTGAGACTCCCAAGGGTCTCCCACCTATGCGTGATCATGATCATGCTATTCATCTGATTCCAGGAAGTGTTCCTCCAAACATCAGGCCGTACAGATATCCCTATGTCCAAAAAAGTGAAATTGAACGTATGGTTGCAGAAATGCTAGAGGCTGGTATAATTCAACCGAGTCAAAGTTCTTTCTCAGCTCCAGTAGTATTGGTGCACAAGAAGGATGGATCATGGCGCATGTGTCCAGATTATAGGGAGCTCAACAAGCTCACTATTAAAGATAAGTTCCCCATTCCTGTTATTGATGAATTACTGGATGAATTGCATGGATCAATTTACTTCACCAAGTTGGATCTTCGTTCGGGATATCATCAAATCAGAATGAAGATTGAAGACATTCCGAAAACGGCATTTAGAACTCATGAGGGTCATTATGAATTTTTGGTCATGCCTTTTGGCCTTACCAATGCACCTTCAACATTTCAAGGTTTGATGAATTCAATTTTCAAACCATTCCTTAGAAAATTTGTGTTAGTATTTTTTGATGATATACTAATCTACAGCAAGTCTTGGAAGGATCATGTTGAACATGTTGACAGGGTGCTACAACTATTGGAGGAGAAACAATTATATGCAAAAAGATCCAAATGTTTCTTTGGAGTCCAGGAGGTGGAATATTTGGGTCATATTGTATCTCATGAAGGAGTTAAGGTAGACCCTAGCAAAATTAAAGCCATTAAGGAATGGAAAATCCCCACATCCATAAAGCATCTGCGAGGATTTCTTGGGTTGACAGGGTATTATCGCAAGTTTGTTAAGAATTATGGGAGAATAGCAGCACCTCTAACAACATTATTGAAGAAAGATTCATTTTCATGGACTTCGGAAGCAACAAAGGCCTTTGAACATCTTAAAGAGGCAATGTGCCAAGCACCGGTCTTAGCTACACCGGACTTCACAAAAACTTTTATTGTGGAATGTGATGCTTCAGGAAATGGAATTGGTGCTGTTCTAATGCAAGATGAAAGACCCATTGCTTTTGAAAGTCGTCCAATCAAGGGAAAGTTTTTAAGCAAAGCTATTTATGAGAAGGAAATGTTGGCAATACTCCATGCACTTAAGAAATGGCGACCCTACCTAATGGGAAGACACTTCAAGGTAAAAACGGATCATGATAGCCTTAAATACTTTTTAGAACAAAGATTATCCTCTGAAGAGCAACAAAAGTGGGTCACAAAGATGTTGGGTTATGACTTTGAAATCATCTACAAAAAAGGGAAGCAAAATGTGGTGGCAGATGCACTCTCAAGAAAGGATGAGGATGTGGAAGCATTGTTGTGTGCCATTTCTATTATCCAACCAGATTGGATAAACGAAGCAAGGGAGGAATGGAAGAATGACGAAGAAGTGTGGGCACTTATTCGAAAAGCTACAACAAGATTCCAGTACTTCTGATACATTTAGCTGGCAAAATGATTCGTTATGGTACAAAGATCGCTTATACCTCTGTAAGAATTCCTAGCTAAAACAAAAGATTCTTATGGAATTGCACACTTCTCCCTTAGGAGGGCACTCAGGATTTTTAAAAACTTACCACAGGGTTAAGAAGGAATTTTTTTGGGATGGCCTTAAATCAGATATTCAAAAGTTTGTGGCGGAATGTTTGGTTTGCCAGCAAAATAAAGTTGAAACAATTAAGACACCGGGTCTATTACAACCTTTATCCATTCCAAGCCAACGTTGGGAGGAGGTTTCAATGGATTTTATCACAGGTTTACCCAAGTCTGAGGGAAAGAGTGTCATCATGGTGGTAGTTGACAGACTTACCAAGTATGCACACTTTTGTGCATTATCACATCCATTTAAAGCCAGTACAGTTTCTACTGCATTTATGGAAACAGTTCAAAAGCTACATGGAAACCCAAAGATTATTGTAAGTGACAGAGATCCCATTTTCACTGGAAATTTTTGGACAGAATTATTTTCTTGTCTTGGTACTCAGTTAGCTCATAGCTCATCTTATCATCCTCAATCTGATGGGCAAACTGAGATAGTAAACAAATGTTTGGAAGGATATCTTCGTTGCTTTGTATCTGATAAACAGACACAATGGGTCAAATGGTTGCCTCTGGCTGAATGGTGGTATAACACTTCCTTCCATACAGCAACAAAAATGACCCCATTTATGGCACTTTATGGGTATCAACCACCATCCATCACATCATATTTAAGAGAAAATTCTAAGGTTCAGGCAGTGGAACATCACATCGAACATCAACAACAAGTCCTCCAACTCTTAAAGGATAACCTTGTGTTGGCACAAAATAGAATGAAACAACAGGCAGATCAACATCGCAGTGAAAGAAGTTTTGATGTAGGTGATTGGGTATTCCTACGGCTACAACCATATAAGCAAATGTCCCTAAAGCAAGCTAAGAAGGATAATAAATTATCACCAAAGTATTATGGTCCGTACAAGGTGTTGCAAAAGATTGGTACTATGGCATACAAATTGGAGCTTCCTGCAGCTTCTCGATTGCACCCAGTTTTCCATGTTTCATGTTTAAAGAAGGTTATAGGTGACAAGCTCCCAATTCAAACAATATTGCCAGAACTTGACGAGGAAGGAAAAATTATATTGGAACCGGAAGCAGTCACAGAAACAAGAACTCGACAGCTACGAAATCGATCAATTTCAGAGTATCTTATCAAGTGGAAGAACTTATCCGCTGAAGATTCCACATGGGAGGATGAGAATTTTATGCAGAAGTATCCAGAACTACTCAAGCGTTGAGGACAACACTTTTTTGAAGGAGAGGGGCATGTTGGGTCCCTATAATACTAGTGATTACCCCATTACTATTGTAGTTATACCCCTTATTTATATTGTTGTGCCCCTATTACCCCCATATTGTTATTTCTGTGCCCCATAGAATCCCTCTATTGTTATTTTTGTGGCTTTATATTATTATTGTTAGGTCGGCTGGATTATATTGTGACTCCTTAGACTCCTATATATAGAAAGGAGGTCTTGTCATTTGTATCATCCAAGAATTGTTCATTTATGTAATGTAAAGGAGGTTGCCCCCTCGAAGAGGCTGAATTCTAAGGCGTTGATCTATCTTTTCTATCTTTTCTTGAGCTGGTTTCATAACAAAAACCCTCAACAAGGTTGGGGCACATCCTTAGTCTAAGGTACCCAAACCCTAGGACTAGAGTTTTTAACCATCCAAAAATTTAGCTTTCATCTTGATGTAATCCGACAATTAATAATGAGCGTTCATTAACCATTTGACATCAATGACTGGTGTTTTTGGTCAAATTCAATCCTAGTCAACTCCATGGGTTAACATCAGTGACAACACCAACCAACAATCTCCCCATTTGTCATTGATGGCAACACATGTACTCCTATGAGCACAACTCCCCCTACTTTCATGCTTCATCTCCTTCTCAAGATTTCAATCTCCTTCTCAGGTTTTTCTCTCTCCCTTTCGCATCAATGGCAAAGGGTTACTCCCCTTGAGAATTTGCTTGCCTCATGTGGACCTGTTATCTTCCTTTGCTCCCCCTAGTGAGAATAATCTTGTAATAATATATCAATGATGATCCCTGTGGACCTGTGCCCAGAAGAGAAGCTTTCCTTTGTGAACTTGTAATCCTTCAAATGTTCCCCCCCCCCTCGAACCTGTTATGAAAAGACCATATTGTTCAAACTATCTGTCTGTCAATTGTATAATTGTGCCATATACTACTGCATAGACACCCCCTCTATGAACTTCAAGGAGTCAACAAACCGAATTGTTCAAAATAGTGAGTCACCTAATGGGCCATCTTGACTTGAGTCATTATCTAAAGTAACTACTAATTTCTCATTCCCTTTTTGCTTTTACGAATCTTGAAAGCATAACTGCTGAAACCTTCTTATCTGCTTGGTGTTCCTGTACCTGTTTCCTTTTCAAAACCTTCTTATTCTCATCGTCAAGATTTTCAATCATGTTTGATTCCATCTTTTACCTGCAGTGACGAGTTATGTGTCCATAGTTATCACATTTGTAACATTCAATGGCATTCATAGAAGATCATGTTTGGTGTCTATCTTTTGATCCCACAAACTTGCTTCTAGGGTTTTTTTGATAATATTTGTACCTTCAAAAAACTTCAAAATCCCTAGCCATATGTCAATAGTTAGCAAATAAAAATAAATAACCATTGAATAAATTTGTGTACTTGAATGGTTCATTCAGATGAAATGGTCCTTGATAATTGTACCTGTAAATAACTTTACAATCCCTGGTCGTATGTACATAGTTAGCACATGAAAAATGATAACCATTAAATAAATGAACATACCTAGAAGATTTATCATTCCTCTTTGGAGGCAGTGTTGTAGTCTGTTTTTGTCCTTTTCTCTTGACTGCGTTGGTATTGTTCTTTGGAGTTGAATCATTCTACTTTGGCTTTTCAGTTAGATCAACTTCCTTCTTAGAATCATCCTATGAAGATGTGGATCTTGTACCTTCATCAACTGGAGCTTTACCAACTTTATTTGCCTTCATTTTTGCTTCATCTATCTTATCTTGCAAGTTTTATTTTTGTGATCCCTTGAGTTTCTTGATCTCATCACGGGTTGCATCAAGTTCTTCTTGCTTTTAAGCAAGATCTTCTTGGAACCATCTTTTCAAGATCTCCCTTTTTTTCTTCCTCCTCAACTTGTAGCTTGAGAAGAGTCGTCTTCTCTACTTCTCTGTTGAGAACCTGTAAACATTCCTTTTTCTCCTAATTTTCAATGTTGAGCTTGCTTAGTTTAGTTGAATAGGTTTCCAATTCCTTTTGATTTTGGTCAAATGCGGATATGTATCTTTGATCAGATTCCTTCCTTTCAATTTCTAATTCTTGCATCTGTTGTTTGATCTTGCTAATATTTGCAAAGTCTATGTCAAGTTCTTGTTACTTTTGTTGGATTTCTCTCTAAGGGAGTTCTTGTGTCTCTATATTCATGACTTCTTCCAATTGAGTTCTAAGATTTCTAATAATCTTCATTTTACTTGATGAGTTATTTTGCTCTCTTCATTTATGCTTCCAAAAGTCTTGTCTTTTCCTTTTGACTTTTGAGTTCCTTTATCACCTTGATCACATGATTTTGAAACTCTGTCTTACTCATTTCTCCCATTTTTTCATCATAATCAGAAGGATCTGAATTTTCAATAACATCTTCACCTGATTACTTTGTTGAATAAATATTATGAAGCTTTTCGAAAAGTACTTTAGCTGTTGAACATTGACCAAATTTTGTTTTCACAAAATTTGGGAAAACATTCAAAATTACATTCATGGCCTTTGAATTGTACCTTTTAGCTTCATCGATAGATGTGTCTCCAAAAACAATTGATTCCCATACTCCATGTGCCTGCAAATGCAATTCCATCATGGATTCCTATATCCAGTAATTATCTGCACCAAAATCAAGGGTTTGTACATAATACTCACTTTCTTCAGATTTTGTTGTACTTGTACCTTCCTTTGAAATCTTTGCAACCTGCTTCTTTGAATTTCCAATCTCTATGCTCTGAAAACTGGCTTCCAGTGGTTAAGTTGTTACCCAATGAACCAAGATTTGTTACAAATTGTTGGAAATACTAAGAGGGGAGTGAATCAATATTTCTTAGCAAGTAGCACTTTTTAATCTTTTTAGAGCATTAGTTAATCTTCAATCATTATTATTGTTCTTCTTTAGATGGTCATAAGCAATAATCAATAGTAGGTAGAAAGATAAAACAGAGCACACAAATATTTTTCGGTGGAAAAACCCCTCTAGGTCAAAAACCACCAAATGCTTATTTAGTAATTGTCTTCTCCCTGTTGAAATAAAATTAGTTACATCAAGATTTCAGCTACAACTGAGGGAGGTGTCAACCCCCTAATTCACAGACTATAACCTATAGGACGCTTCTAGACCCTAATATCATATTTCAACCAGAAGGATGCCCCAATGCCCTTTATATTAGGCAACAAACCGATGAGTGCCCCAACATTTTGTTTACCAGATACTATGGAGAGGATGCTTTGCTTCCCTATTAGTTTATTAGCCACAACTAAATGGATGCCACAATGCCCTATGCAAGCTACAACTTTCCCTAGAACCACCCTGTCATCTTGAAGTGTTCTTAGGACACAACCTGAAGGTGACTCCAATAAGCCAGAAGAGTCTGTACATCACGTTTCACAATTTTCACACTGGATCCCCTATACTTTGAATCAATGTAGAATAGTTGTAAGAAAGATGTAGAATAAAAGTCGAATCCCGGTAGTTGTTGATCATTGTTCCCATAAACTAATCAATATACAATGCTACACATCAAGCTATCATTGTTCAACTGCACATCACTATCACTGTACACCGTATATCACTGTCACTACAAATCACTGCACAACAATTGGCTATCATTGCATGTCACTGTAATGAGCTGCTCACAAATGAATAAGCATCAAGACCCAATATATCATGCTGCCACACTATATCAAGTTGCACATAATGTTGTAACCTTCTGGCATTGTTATCAAATGATTGCACAAAGCAAGGTGCCTCATGTCATCCCTATGACCTGCCTCTAATGCTCTCAAATTCCACTCCTTGAGAGTTATCGACATACATGTAAACAATGTTGTTTAGCTGATCAAATATTGTTGTCCATATTTACGTCAGTTTATACAACTAGATGATATTTCCTTCAACACTTGTTTCCCTTATGTTGCCTCTTTCCCCTAGAATCGACACTTCTCTTCCTCAAAACATTCACTAATCTACCTCAGGAAGTTCGAGTAATTTCAGAGGTTAAGCATACAAGTATTGTTTGAGTTGTTATGTTTTGGATGTTAGGAGGAGTCTCTTTTTGTAGTGTGTGGTGAAGCTAGTTAGGGGCTCTTAGGAGATAGACATTAATGTCACACTTTTCTTTTTATCTTTATTAATATTATTTTAAATAATTGTTTTTATTCCTAAGCAATCCATTTAGGTATTGGGTCTATTTTAATAGTGTTTGGTAAGAGCTTCATAGGATATACATTGGAGGGACTTTAGGCTTAAGAAAATTCTTAAAGAGTGTTATTTAAATGATATTGAATGGTTTATTAAACACTAAGGAAGAGTTTACTAAAGTATAAATTAGGCTTTCGATGGTACGTAGGAGTCATATGGGTGCCTAGTGGCTTGATGCATTTGCTTAAGACATTATTGTGACAATAAAATGTCTGGTGCTTAATTTGAATGTCCACAACCAATATTGGAGGTGTGCCAAGTCACCATCTCTTGGGGTTTTAGCCCAGAGACTGGGGTCATCGACTTCAAAAGTGAATATCTCTGAAATTAGGAGGTCTCTCGGGGCGTACCACATATAAACAAAAATGAATTTTCAAGGAGAATATAATTACCTATATCTATGACCCAAACTCAATTATTTGACCTACCAAAAACCCTCAACAAAGTCAAGGCACATCCGTAGTCTAGGGAACCCAAACCCTAGGACTTGGGTTTTTAACCATCGAATAGTATAATTACCATCTTGATGTAATCTGACAATTACTAAGAAGTGTTAATTAACCCTTTGACATCAATGACTGGTGTTTTTGGTCAAAGTAAAACCCAGTCAACTCCATGGGTTGACATCAATGAAAACAACATCCAACAATCTCCCCTTTTGACATCGATGGTAATACATGTACTCCTCCTGCGAGTATAACTCCCCTTACCTTAATGCTTCACCTCCTTCTTGAGATTTCAATATCCTTCTCAGGTTTTTCTCTTCCCCTTTGACATCAATGGCAAAGGGTTACTCCCCCTAAGAATTTGCTTGCTTCATGTGGACCCATTATCTTCCTGTGCTCCCCATAATGATTAGAATCTTGTAATAGTCTATCAATGATGATCCCTGTGGACGTGTGCCCTAAAGAGAAGCTTTCCTTTGTGAACCTGTAATCCTTTAACTATTCTGATCCCCCTGAACCTATTATGAAATTGCCATCTTGTTCAAACTATATGTCTATCAATCGTATACGTGTGACATATACTGCTGCATAGACTCCCCCTCTACAAAATTCAAGGTGTCATAAACTGGATTGTTCAAAATAGTGAGTCACCTAACGGCCCATATTGACTTGAGTCATTGTCTGAAGCAACTGCTAATTTCTTATGACCTTTTGCTTTTACGAATCTTGAAAGCTTAACTGTTGAAACCTTCTAATCTACTTGGTCTTCCTGTACCTGTTTTCTTTTCAAAACCTTCTTATTCTCATCGTCAATCTTTTCATTCATGGTTGATTCCACCTTGTACCTATTGTGGCAAGCTATGTGTCCATAGTTATGAAATTTGTAACATTCAATGTCATTCATAGAAGATTATGTTTGGTGCCTGTCTCGTGATCCTTCAAACTTGCTGATGAGGTTTTCCCGATAATAGTTGTACCTGCCAAAAACTTCACAATCCCTAGCCATATGTCCATAGTTAGCACATAAAAATTAATAACCATTAAATAATTGTGCATACCTGAATGGTTAATTCGGATGCAATGGTCCTTGATAATTGTATCTGTCAACAAATTTATAATGCCTAGCCATATGTCCATAGTTAGCACACGAAAAACAATAACCATTAAATAAACAAACATAACTAGAATATTTATCATTCTTGTTTGGAGGTGGTGCTGTAGTATGCTTTTGTCCTTTGCTCTTGATTGCATTGGTCTTGTTCTTTAGAGTTGCAACATTCTTATTTGGATTTTCACTTTGATCAACTTCCTTCTTAGAATCATCCTACGGAGATATGGAGCTTATACCTTCATCAACTAGAGCTTTACCAACTTTAATTGCCTTCATTTTTTCTTCATCTATCTTATCTTGCAAGTGTATTTTTGTGATCCATTGAGCTTGTTGATCTCATCAGGGGTTGCATCAAGTTCTTCTTGCTTTTGAGCAATATCTTCTTGAAACGATCTTTTCAAGATATCCTTTTTTTTTCCTCCTCAACCTGTAGCTTGAGAAGAGTGGTCTTCTCTACTTCTTTGTTAAGAACATGTAAATGTTTCTTTTGCTCATCATTTTCAATCCTGATCTTACTTAGTTCAGCTGAATAGGTTTCCAATTCCTTTTTCTTTAGGTCAACTACAGATATGTATTTTTGATCAGATTCCTTCCTTTCAATTTCCACTTCCTGGATCTGTTGTTTGAGCTTGCTAATCTCTGCAAAGGATGTGTCGAGTTCTTATTGCTTTTGTTGGATTTATCTCTTGAGTTCTTGTGTCTTTGTATTCTTGACTTCTTCCAACTGAGTTCTAATGCTGCAAATCACCTTCTCACACTCTTCATTTTACTTGATGAGTTCTTTTGTTGTCTTCAATTATGCTTCCAAAAGTCTTATCTTTTCCTTTTCACTTTTGAGTTCCTTTATTGTAGGAATTTACAGGGTAAGTTCCACAGAAGAATACCAAAAGGACACCGCTCACAACCAGATCTCAAATCAATACACCAGTATTTTTGACGTGGTTAAAACCCTCAGAGTGCAAGGAGGGAAACAGTCCACGGCCTGTCCCAACGTGGGTACAGACAATTTATTAATCAAAGAATGAAAATTTACATAAGCTTCTCTCATGCACGGATTACCCGAACAATGACCCTCCATGCGCTTTAAATAGAACTCATGGACCAATCGGGTGTCAAGCCACGGATCAAGTGTCGGTAATACCGAGGTGAGAGTGAACCGTCGGATCACTACATATCGTGACCGTCGGATTGTAAGTTACAAAATGTACAACGGTAAAGAAACACACTTTACCTAACTCTAACCTAACTCTATACTAGACCAAGTTGAACTTAACTATATCCTATGTGTCGGAATATCCTAACATCCCCCCTTAAGAACAACTTGGGATAGGATTGAAGGATTTACAAATATGACACAATAGGAGAAGGAAGGAGGCACTAGAGCCTATCCCCCCTTAGTGACAACTTCCTGAACTCCAAGCATATATCGAAGTTTAGTGAACTTCGCCTCTGTGAGAGCCTTTGTGAAGATGTCTGCAACCTGATCATCCGTTGGACAATATTGCACTTCAAGAACATGGTCAAGAATGAGCTTTCTGATGAAGTGCATGTGTAGTTCAATGTGTTTGCTGCGCTGATGCTGGACTGGATCTTTGCATAGCTGAATGGCACTTTGATTATCACACCAAAGTGTGGTTGGATGCTGCTGCTCAAAGCCAAACTCTGATAGGATCTGACGAAGCCACAAGGCTTCCTTACTAGCTTCCACGGCACCACGATACTCTGCTTCTGCTGACGAAAGAGAAATGGCAGCCTGTTTCTTACAAGCCCATGTAATAGGTCCTGAACCAAGAGTGAAGACATAACCGGCAGTAGACTTCCGATCATCAAGGTCACCAGCCCAATCAGAATCAGTGAAACCAACTAACAGAGGAGCTGCTTTGGCACTGTAATGAATCCCAAACTGTATTGTACCTCGAACATAACGAAGTATTCTTTTAGCTGCTTTCCAATGACTTTCACGGGGGTTTTGCATAAAACGAGCAACAAGGCCAACAACAAAGGAAAGATCAGGACGAGTATGGGTTAAATACAAGAGTTTTCCGACAAGTTGACGGTATAAGGTAGCATCAACTTCAGGAGAAGTACAAGAGACTGAAAGTTTGACTCCAGACTGAAAGGGAGAAGGGGCTGGCTTACAGTCTTCCATGTGAAAATGACGAAGAATATCACAAGCATACTTGGACTGGGAAAGGAAAATACCCTCTTGGGATTGCAAGACTTGAAGACCGAGAAAATAGTGTAAGTGTCCTAAGTCTGTCATTTCAAATTTCTTTTTAAGGCTGGACTTCACATGGTTTATAAGGTTGGGATCACTACCAGTAAGAATAAGATCATCAACATAAAGAACAAGGATGATGAGAGAGTTGCCCACTTTCTTGGTGTAGACAGTATTGTCAGAATGACACCTAGAAAAGCCAGATTCTAAAAGAAAGCTATCCATTTTGGCATACCAAGCTCGAGGAGCTTGCTTGAGGCCATAAAGGGATTTCTTAAGTCGACAAACGAGGCTGGAGTCTGTTTGTATGAAGCCAATGGGTTGTTCCATATAGATTTCTTCCTGCAAGTCCCCATGCAAGAAGGCAGATTTAACATCCATTTGATGTACTTCCCATTTTAAAGAGGCAGCAAGGGAAAGAACAAGGCGGATAGAGTTCATTTTGGCAACTGGAGAGAAGGTTTCAGTGTAGTCAATGCCTTCAACCTGTGAAAAGCCCTTAGCAACTAGACGAGCTTTATGTTTGTTAACTTTCCCATCTGGTCCATACTTGGTTCTGTAAACCCATTTGCATCTAACAAGTTTGCGTCCCTTTGGTAGAGGAACAAGATCCCATGTATCATTTGTCATCAATGAATGATATTCTTCATTCATAGCTGTTTCCCAATGTGGATGGCCTGAAGCTTCTGCAAAAGTGTCAGGATCATGATTCACTGGAGCTTGAGCCAGTAAAGAAGAGGCTCTTTCAAACTGAGAACGTGTACGTCGCTGATCTGTAGGATCACCGGCAAGATCACCTGCTGCATCCCGAGTAGCACGGACCCATCTTGGAAGTTGAGGATCCTGAGAAGGTGGGGAAGGATTATCATCCTCGCTTTCATCATCAGAAGAAGAAATGTTCTCAAAGATAGAAGAGATGGGAAGAGGTGGCACATCCGCCGGACTAGGCTCGCAGGCCGATTTATTTTCATCAAATTTTACATCTCTTCTAATGATAACATTTTTGGACTTAAATGGAATAAGTCTATAGCCTTTTACATCTTCAGAATATCCAACAAAAGTACATTTCTCACTCTTAGGTTCTAAGGCTTTATGCTTTTCATCTGGAATATGGGCCCATGCTTCACTTCCAAACACACGAAAGTGACTTACATCTGGTTTAATGGAACTCCAAGCTTCTTCTGGAGTGATATTCTCTAGAACCTTAGTAGGAGTGCGATTGATTATATAATTTGCACAATTAATTGCTTCGGCCCAAAAACTAAGACTGAGTCCTTTAGATTGCAGCATACAATTAGCCATTTCCTTTAAAGTGCGATTTTTCCTTTCAGCTACACCATTTTGTTGTGGAGTGTATGGAACAGTATGTTGCATTTGAATTCCATTTTCGGTGCAAAAGGTGATGAATGCATTTTTAACATATTCTCCACCATTATCAGTTCTTAGCTTAAGAATTTGATGTCCAGATTGTTTTTCAACGAATGCTTTGAAGGCCAAAAAGGTGGTAAATACTTCGCTCTTGAGTTTTAAGAAGTATACCCAAGTGCGTCTAGAGAAATCATCAATGAAAGTTAAGAAGTACTTGCAGCCAGAGAATGAAGCAACAGGAAGAGGACCACATAAATCACTGTGCACAAGCTGTAAAGGGGCTGAGGCGTGCCAAGAGGCACGTTTGTCAAAACTGTCCCGATGATGTTTTCCGAGTACACATCCGGAACAAACACCATCTTTGCAAGATACCATAGGAAGACCTGTCACCATGTTTTCTTTACATAGATGCTGAAGGGAGCGATAGTTTAAGTGACCATACCGCTCATGCCAAAGTTTGCTCACTTCATCATTATGAGCAACAAATACTGAGGGAAGATGGGATGACCCAAAGTTGTGAAACTTATACAACCTTTTGGAATCATCAGCAAGACCAGTAGCTAGAATCTGTTTAGGATCTTTTAGATCCTTGATTACAACATCATGAGGTGAAAATTCAACGATTTTACCTTCACCTGAATGAGTTATCTGATAGACAGATAGAAGGTTGCAGGATAAGTTTGGAACACATAATACATCATTGAACTGACCATTGTCTAGATGAACAGTTCCAGTCCCTACAACATTAAGAGATCTATCATCACCAACATATATATTTTTGGTGTTACAATCATTTAAAGAAGAAAACATGGCTTGGTTTTTGGCCATGTGACAAGAGGCTCCAGAATCAATGAGCCACTCATGAGAATGAGAAGAAGAAGAAGATACATTTAATGCATAACTAGACTGAGATGATTGACGATGACATGCAGAAAATGCCGTTCCGGAAGTTGAAGTTGAAGTAGGCTCCAGATGGATGTTATGTTTCTTCATTGCGGCTTCCAAGGCTTCCATCTTCTTAAAGCATTTAGATTCTAAGTGGCCATCTCGATTACAAAAGTTACAATGTCTTTCAGTCTTCTTCCATTTGTTTTTATTGGGCTTATCATATTGCTGAAATGATCTTTCATCTTGAGGCTGAGTTGGTTTAGGACCATTCCTTTGAGGATAAGACTTCTTAGGATTCTTTGAATTTGGTTACTGCTGGGCGGCTAACGCTTTTGTGGAAGAGTTTCCAAGATTAAGAAGACCAAGGTGTAAGAGTTTTTCTTGTTCTCTTATTAAGGAATCACAAAAGGAGTCAAAGGAAGGGGGCTTGTAGTCTTTGCCTTGACAAATGAAAGCTTCCCTGGTAGAATGGAAAGTGGAAACAAATACAGAGTAGGCTGGCCCTAACTTAGTAAGGATGGAATAAATAAGGTTACCATCATCTTTCTTAACTTTAACACCTTCCAAGAGATATCTAAGGTTCTTGAATTTTGACAAGAAATCTTCAATGCAAGAAAAATTATTAGGATCCAAAGTAAGCAGCTCATTTTCAAGTTGATGGGATCTAATTTCATTTTTAATCCCAAAAACTTTAGCAAGTTTTTCTAATGCTTCATGAGGAGTTTCAATTTCTGCAATGTGGAATCTAAGATCAGGAGAAACAGACATTCCTATCAAGCCACGTGCTTGATCTTGTCGATTTTCCCATTTTTCGGCCTTGTCTTCATCTTTGGGTTTCTTCTCTTGGTCTGTGGCTATTCTGAAGAGACCTTTACTTCTAAGTAAATCTCCCATGTAGGCGACCCATTGGAAGTAGTTAGTGCTGTCAAGAATGACTTGGCATGGACTTTCCATTTTTGAAAAACAACTGAAGCTGAAGATGCTGAAAGTGAGTGGTCCAATGGATAGATCTCGAAAAAATAGGCGGTTTTAAAAAAAACGGCTCTGAAAAAGGCTTCCGGATGAAGAAGTTATGGCTTTTTGAAAAAAAATTGTTGACGTTGCCGGCAAAGTGCGCGAATGTGCGGGAATGAAAAAATCCGCCCCCACAAAATGGAGACTTGAACCCAAGACCTCTACTCTCTTAAAAGGTCTTTGAACCAATTGATCTATACAAAAGATTTGAGAGAGAGAGAGAGAGAGAGAGAGAGAGAGAGAGAGAGAGAGGGGGGGGGGGGGGGGGGCCTCGATTTGCGTGCTTGCCTTGGGAAGACTCTTTTCCCCTACAAAACACAAAACACAAAACCCAACACGAATATCCAAAGAAAAACGAACCTTACGGCTCGAAGTTAGCTTTAGCCAAAAAACTAGAAATTTTAAAAAAAAATCTCAAAGTTAGCTTTTAGCCGAAAAACTAAATATTTTCCTCAATGTTTCTGATTTTCCGAGATCACACTAAGGTGCAGGGAAAAGAGCATACGCATGAGAAAAATCCTTTCTTTCTGTTTCTGATTTGCCCAGATCGCACAGAGTCGCAGGGCAAAGAGCATACGCAGAAATGAAAGGTATAGATCCGGGAAAAAAAAAAAGGCTAAATAAACCGAAACCGAAATAAGCAGAGAGAAAATGACAGTAAACTGCAAAAAAAAACACTGTATACCTCCCGATCTGAAAAATGACGCAGCTAGGGCTACCGGAAACCTTTTCGCGTGAAACGAAAGGGGTTCCTCACTGAAACAGATGCTCCGAATGCAACAGAGCAGTCCTCTCGGCCCGAAAGCAGTCAGAAACAGCAGATCTAGGAAACGACAGCCGCATGCAGTTCTACCGGCTTCAGATTTGGATCACCAACGGACGCGGCCCTCAAATAGCTCTGATACCATGTAGGAATTTACAGGGTAAGTTCCACAGAAGAATACCAAAAGGACACCGCTCACAACCAGATCTCAAATCAATACACCAGTATTTTTGACGTGGTTAAAACCCTCAGAGTGCAAGGAGGGAAACAGTCCACGGCCTGTCCCAACGTGGGTACAGACAATTTATTAATCAAAGAATGAAAATTTACATAAGCTTCTCTCATGCACGGATTACCCGAACAATGACCCTCCATGCGCTTTAAATAGAACTCATGGACCAATCGGGTGTCAAGCCACGGATCAAGTGTCGGTAATACCGAGGTGAGAGTGAACCGTCGGATCACTACATATCGTGACCGTCGGATTGTAAGTTACAAAATGTACAACGGTAAAGAAACACACTTTACCTAACTCTAACCTAACTCTATACTAGACCAAGTTGAACTTAACTATATCCTATGTGTCGGAATATCCTAACATTTATCACCTTCATCACTTGATTTTGAAACTCTATCTAATTCATTTCTCCCATTTCTTCATCATAATCAGAAGGATCTGAATTTTCAATAACATCTTGACCTGATTGCTTTATTGAATAAAGATTATGAAGCCTTTCCCAAAGATCTTTAGTTGTTGAACATTAACCAACTTTTGTTTTCACAGAATTTGGAAAAACATTCAAAATTACATTCATGGCCCTTGAATTGTACCTTTTAGCTTCATCGCTAGATATGTTTCCAGAAACAATTGATTACCATACTCCATGTGCCTGAATGTACTTCCATCCTGGATTCCCATACTCCATGTGCCTGCAAATGTACTTCCATCCTGGATTCTCATATCCAGTAATTATTTGCATCAAAATCAGGGGTTGGTACACAATACTCACTTTCTTCAGATTTTATTGTACCTGTACCTTCCTTTGAAATGCTTGCAACTTGCTTCTTTGAATTTCCCATATATATGCTTTGAAAACTTCCTTCCAGTGGCTAAGATTTTACTGAAAGAACCAAGATTTGATACCAATTGTTGGAAATACTGAGAGGGGGGTGAATCAATATTTCTTAGAAACTAACACTTTTTAAGATTTTCAAAGAATTAGTTAATCTTCAGCTATTATTATTGTTCTTCTTTAGATGATCATAAAAAATAATCAATTGTAGACAATTCCATACAATAATGCAGAAAGATAAAATAGAGGACACATATTTTTAGGTGGAAAACCCCCTCTGGGTCAAAAACCATTGAATGCTTCTTTGGTAATTTTCTTCTCCTTGTTAAAAGAAAATTGATTACATCAAGATTTCAGCTACAATTGAGGAAGACGCCAACCTACTAATTCACAGGCTACAACCTGTAGGATGCTACTAGACCCTAATATCCTATTGCAACTAGAAGGACACCCCAATGCCCTGTAGATCAATCTACAACCTTATGAGTGCCCCAACACTCTGTTTACCAACTATTGTAGGAGAGAATGATTCACTACCCTGTTAGTTTATCAGCTGCAACTAAATGGAAGCCACAACATCCTGTGCAAGCCACAACTTGCCCTAGCACCACCCTGTCACCCCGAATTGTTCTCAGGCCCCAATCTGAAGTTGACTCCAATCACCTAGAAGAGTCAGTAGAACACGTTTCACAATTTTCACACTAGATCCCCTATACTTTGAATAAATGTAGAAGAGTTGAGATGTAGAATAAATTTCGAGTCTTGGTAGTTGTTGATCACTGTTCCCACAAACTAATCACTGCACAATGCTACACATCAAGCTATCATTGTTCAACTGCACATCACTGTCACTGCACCCCATATATTACTGTCACTACAAATCTCTGCACAATTGCTGGCTATCACTACACGTCACTTCACTAAGCTACTCATGAATGAATAAGCATCTAGACTCAATATATCATGCTGCCACACTATATCAAGTTGTACACGATGTTGGAACCATATAGCATTGCTATCAAATGATGGCACAAACCAAGGTGCCTCAGTCATCCCTTTGACATGCCTCTAATGCACTCTAATTTTTCCCTTGGAAAGCTACCAGCATACATGTAAACATTATTTTTTAGCTGATCAAATATTGTTGTCCATATTTACGTCAGTTTGTAAAAATAGATGATATTGCATTCAACACTTATCCCTTTTGCTGCCTCTTGCCTTAGGAATCCACACTTCTCTTCCTCAGAAAATTTCGCTAATCTACCTCGTAAAGGTCGAGTAATTTCAGAGGTCAAGCATAAAACAATTCATTGAGATGTTATATTTTGGAGGTTAGGAGGAGTTTCTTTTTATAGTGTGTGGTGAAGCTAGTTAGAGGATCTTAAGAGATAGACATTAGGGTCACCATTTTATTTTTATCTTTATATGACATTTTATTATTTTAAATAATTGTCTTTATTCCTAAGCAAGCCATTTAGGTATTGGGTGGTAAGAGCTTCATAGGATATATGTTGGAGAGACTTTAGGATTAGGAAAATTCTTAATGATTTTTATTTAAATTTTATTGAATGGTTTCTTAAGCCCTAAGGAAGATTTTACTAAAGTATAGATTAGGCCTTTGATGGTACTTAGGAGTCATATGGGTGCCTATTGGCTTGATGCCTTTGGTTAAGACATTATTGTGACAATAAACCCTCTGGTGCATAATTTGAATGTCCAGAACTATTGGAGGTGTGCCAAGTCACCATCTCTTGGGGTTTTAGCCCAAAGAATAGGGTCATTGACTTCAAAAGTGAATATCTCTAAAAATAGGAGGCCTCTCAGGATGTACCACATATCAACAGAAACATATTTTCGAGGAGAATATAATGGCATAGATCTACAACCCAAAATCAATGATTTGACCTACCAAAAACCCTCAACAAAGTTGGGGAACATCCTTAGTCTAGGGAATCCAAACCCTAAGACTTGGGCTTTTAACCATCAAACAATATAACTGCCATCTTGATCTAATCCGAGAGTTACTAAGAAGCGTTCATTAACTATTTGACATCAAGGATTGGTGTTTTTGGAAAAAGTCAAGCCCAGTCAACTCCATGGGTTGTGTTGTCCCTTAAGAAACCAATATCTTGGCTGTGTAGAAATTGTGCTTAAGACATTATTTTTATTTGTTCATGTCACTTATTTGTATGATGTATCCTCAAATGAAGGGCCTGAAGGACCTGACTTTTAACCCTTGATATTTAACTGATATGAAAATCTCAGAATGCCATAGGATGCTGAATATAAATGCTGAGTGAAGAATGCTTTAAGAAGTTAGAGACAATACGTTGTTTTTCACATAAACTATTATCGGTAACTTAGGATAAATGTAGAAGTAGGGACTTTAAATATAGGAGTGCTCTTTTAAGGAATTTTTCATTCACATAAGTAAACAAAGACCTGCAACTTCATTACTATACTTAAAGAAAGGAAGACATATGAAGACACATAACAGAGAAATTACAAAATCATACCCAACAATGTATGGAAAACTCATTATTTCATTAATCATCAGTTTATCAAAAATACAATAGCATAGTCTCCAGGCTCTTCAAAATTCGGGCCTTCTTTCTATAATTTTGCCTCTTTTTATACACTATGGGACAGTTCGTAATTACCAAAACTATCAAAACAGCTTAACTACCTTCTAACTATCTAAAGTAAAAGTCATTACAAAATATTACATTGGAGGGTAAAAGACACCTCATTCTTCTCAAGAAAATAAGATAGCAAGAAGTAACAGAAATCAAAGTAAATAAACCCTTAAGCGCTTATGGCCGGAACCCAAAAGGAAATAAACCACAGTTCATAACATATCGGGTCCAGTAGAAATTTTATCCCACGCGCACATTCAAGTGTGATTACCATCCGATCATTCAATCAAAGAACGGCCTCGATGGTCGAAACTCAACGAGTTTTTAAGCCCGTTGTATAAAACCTTATCGCGTCTGTTTTTTGAATTAACGTCTGTGCTTGTTAGCACGCAATATGCATTCAATCACCCATTCAATGGATGATCTAATCCTTTGGGACTCAATGAGGTTTTAATCCCGTTGTATAAAACCTTATCGCCTCCGTTTTTTGAATTAATGTCCGCGCTTGTTAGCACGTGATCACCATGGATCTTCTTCCATCGGACAACTATGATGTTTCCTATACCATTCCTCTTCCATTGTTATTATCCGTCGATTTGGTTGATCTGACAGTTCCCATTCTTTGCCATTTTAATTCTTTCTACGCTGTCGATTTCCATTTTCAACGATGTGACTTAATCTCCATCGTTCTTTCACCCTCACTGGCTCTTTTAATTTTGTTAGAACATAATATTTGATTTTTTATTTTTATTTTTTGCAATAAAATTGAAAATTAAATTTAAATGACAATGGATGCTACAACAGGTTGACATCAATGACATCATGATCCAACAATCTCCCCCTTTTTCATTGATGGAAACAAATGCATTCCTCCTGCCATTACAAATCCCCTTGTGTTCATTCTTCACCTCCTTCTCGATATTTCAATCTCCTTCTCATGTTTTTCTCTCCCCCTTTGGCATCAGTGGCAAAGGGTTAATCCCCTGAGATTTTTCTTGCTTCATGTGGACCTGTTATCTTCCTGTGCTCCCCCTAATGAGAAGCCTCTTGTAATTGTCTATCAATTATGATCCCTGTGGACTTGTGCCTTGAAGAGAAGCTTTCCTTTGTGAACTTGTAATCCTTTAATTATTATGCTCCCCTTGAACCTGTTATGAAACTACCATCTTGTTCAAACTATCCATTTTTCGATCATAGACTTGTGTCATACATTGCTGCATAGACTGCCCCTCTACAAACTTCAAGGAGTCAAAAATCCATATTGTTCAAAATAGTGAGTGACCTAACTGACCATCTTGAATTTAGTCATTATCTGAAGCAACTGCTAATTCCTCATGACCTTTTTCTTTTACGAATCCTGAAAGCATAACTGTTGAAACCTTCTTATCTGCTTCGTCTTCTTGTACCTATTTCCTTTTCAAAACCTTCTTATTCCTGTCATCAAGTTTTTCATTCATGGTTTATTTCATCTTGTAATTGCAGTTACAAGTTATGTGTCCATAGTTATGACATTTGTAACATTCAATGTCATTAATATAAGATTCTGTTTGGTGTCTATCTGGTGATCCTTCAGACTTGCTTCTAGGGTTTTGACGATAATAGTTGTACCTGCCAAAAACTTCACAATCCTTAGCCATATGTCCATAGTTAGCACATAAAAAGAAAAAACCATTAAATAAATTTGCGTACCTGAATGGTTCATTCAAATCCAATGGTCCTTGATAATTGTACTTGTCAACAACTTTACAATCCCTGGACATATGTCCATAGTTAGCACACGAAAAACAATAACCATTAAATAAACGAACATAGCTGGAAGATTTATCATTCTTCTTTGGAGGTGGTGTTGTAGTCTATTGTCGTCCTTTGCTCTTGACTGCATTGGTCTTGTTCTTTGGAGTTGCAACATTCTTCTTTTTCTTTTCACTTAAATCAACTTCCTTCTTAGAATCATCCTGCAAAGATGTGGATCTTGTACCTTCATCAACTAGAGCTTTACCAACTTTAATTGCCTTCATTTTTTCTTCATCTATCTTATCTTGCAAGTGTTCTTTTTGCGATCCCTTGAGTTTGTTGATCTCATCACGGGTTGCATCAAGTTATTCTTTCTTTTGAGCAAGAGCTTCTTGAAACGATATTTTCAAGATCTCCCATTTTTTTTGCCTCCTCAACCTATAGCTTGAGAAGAGTGTTCTTCTCTACTTCTCTGTTGAGAACCTGTAAATGATCCTTCTGCTCCTTAGTTTCAATCTCAAGCTTGCTTAGTTTAGCGGAATAGGTTTCCAATTCCTTTTTCTTTTGGTCAACTGTGGATATGTATCTTTGAACAAATTCCTTCCTTTCAATTTCTGCTTCTTACATCTGTTGTTTGATCCTTCTAATCTTTGCAAAGGATGTGTCGAGTTCTTGTTGCTTTTGTTGGATTTATCTCTTGAGTTCTTGTGTCTCTAAATTCTTTACTTCTTCCAATTGAGTTCTAAGGATGCTAATCATCTTCTCAGACTCTTCATTTTCTTTGATGATTTCTTTTGCCATCTTCAATTCGTCTTCCAAAAGTCTTGTCTTGTCCTTTTGACTTTTGAGTTCCTTTATCACCTTGATCTCTTGATTTTGAAACTTTGTCTTACTCTTTTCTCCCATTTCTTCATCATAATTAGAAGGATCCAAATTTTCAATAACATCTTCACCTGATTTCTTTGTTGAATAAGGATTATGAAGATTTTCCCAAAGAGCTTTAGCTGTTTAACATTGACCAATTTTTTTCATAGAATTTGGAAAAACATTCAAAATTACATTCATGGCCTTTGAATTGTACCTTTTAGCTTCATCGGTATATGTGTCTCTAGAAACAATTGATTCCCATACTCCATGTGCTTGCAAACGTACTTCCATTCTGGATTCCTATATCCAGTAATTATCTGTGTCAAAATCAGGGGTTGGTACACAATACTCACTTCCTTCATATTTCATTGTACATATACCTTCATATGAAATCCTTTCTACCTGCTTCTTTGACTTTCCCATCTCTATGCTTTGAAAACTGCCTTCCAACAGTTAAGATGTTATTGAAGGAAACAAGCTCCGATACCAATTGTTGGAAATACTGAGAGGGGGGCAAATCAATATTTCTTAGAAACTAACACTTTTTAATCTTTTTAGAGAATTACTTAATCTTCAGTTATTATTATTGTTCTTCTTCAGATGATCACAAACAATAATTAAGAGTAGACAATACCATACAAAAATACAGAAAGATAAAACAAAGGACAAATATTTTTTGGTGGAAAACCCCCTCCAGGTCAAAAACCACTGAACACTTCTTTAGTAATTGCCTCCTCCATATTAAATGAAAATTTATTACATCAAGATTTTAGATACAATTGAGGGAGGTGCCAACCCCCTAATTCATAGGCTACAACCTGATGAGTGCCCAAACACTCTGTTTACCAGCTACTAGTGGAGAGGATGCTCTGATGCCCTGTTAGTTTATCAGCCACAACTGAATGGATTCCACAATGCCCTGTGCAAGCCACAACGTTTACTAGCACCACCCTGCCACACTGAAGTGTTCTCAGAACACAACTTGAAGGTGACTCCAATCACCCAGAAGAGTCGCTAGATCACGTTTCACGATTTTCACACTTGATCCCCTGTACTTTGAATCAATGTAGAATAGTTGTAAGAAAGATATAGAATAAATGTCTAATATTGGTAGTTGTTGATTACTATTCTCACAAACTAATCACTGCACAATGCTACACATAAATCTATTGTTGTTCAACTACACACCACTGTCACTACACATTATATATCATTGTCACTAAAAATCACTGCACAATTGCTAGCTATCATTGCACATCACTGCACTGAGCTGCTCACGAATGAATAAACATCAAGACTCAATATATCATGCTTCCACACTCTATCAAGTTGAACACGATGATGCAACCATCTGGAACTGCTATCAACTGATGGCACAAACCAAGGTGCCTCAGGTCATCCCTATGACCTGCCTCTAATGCTCTCAAATTCTGCCCTCAGAGAGCTACCAGCATACGTGTAAACACTATTGTTTAGTTGATCAAACCCTTTTGTCCATATTTATGTTAGGTTTTACAACTAGATGGTATTTACTTCAACACTTGTTTCCCTTGTACTACCTCTTTCCTTAGGAATCAACAATTCTCTTCCTTAGAAAATTTCGCTAATCTACCTCAAGAAGGTCGAGTAATTTCAGAGGTCAAGCATAAAAAGATTCATTGAGATGTTATGTTTTGGAGGTTAGGAGGAGTCTCTTGTTATATTTTGTGGTGAAGCTAGTTATCGTCTCCTAAGAGATAGACATTAGTGTCACACTTTTCCTTTTATCTTTATTAATATTATTTTATTATTTTAAATAATTGTCTTTATTCCTAAGCAAGCCATTTAGGCATTGGGTCTGTTTTAATAATGTTTGGTAAGAGATTCGTAGGATATACATTAGAGAGAATTTAGGCATAATTAAATTCTTAATGAGTGTTATTTAAATTTTATTGAATGGTTTCTTAATCCCTAAGGAAGAGTTTACTAAAGTATATATTAGGCTTTCGATGGTACTTAGGAGTCATATGGGTGCCTAGTGGCTTGATGCCTTTTTCCCAAGACATTGTTGTGAAAATAAACCCTCCGTTGCTTAATTTGAATGTCCATAACCAATGGAGATGTGCCAATTCACCATCTCTTGGGGTTTTAGCCCAGAGACTAGGGTCACCGACTTCAAAAGTGAATATCTCTCAAATTAGGAGGTCTCTCAGGGTGTACCACATACCAACATAAACATATTTTCTAGGAGAATCTAATGACATGGATCCATGACCCAAGCTCAATGATTTGACCTACCAAAAACCCTCAACAAATTTGGGGCACATCCTTAGTCCATGGAACCCAAACCCTAGGACTTGGGGGTTTTTAACCATCCAATAGTATAACTGCCATCTTGATGTAATCTGGCAATTACTAAGAAGCACTCATTAACCATTTAACATCAATGATTGGTGTTTTTGGTCAAAGTCACACCCAATCAACTCCATGGGTTGACATCAATGACAACACCATCCAACAATCAATAACCCACCTCAACCACTTGGTCTACCCTTACTTGACCCATATTACACTTTTTTTAACAATATACATAGATGTCAATTGCGTTATCTCAGGTGGTTGGTAAAATGGTTGCTATCTCCTTTCCCCCAACCAGGTTCAAGCCCTTGAGACTGACATGATGATGACAAATATTATTGCAATGACTACTTGCCTATGAATATTGTTGTATTGACCATGAGAGAGAGGATGATTTCTTGAAATATTTAATTTATGATTCACATTCTAAACATTAAAATTTTAATAAATGCCCCCATCATATTTGGAAGTAGAAGGCATATATCCATAGATTTCTCCATATTCAAATATAAAAGCCATATTAATTTTTTTAAACTAATAAAATGTTATATCTATATATATATATATATCTATATATATATATATATATAATTTGTTTTATATAGTATATACACAATTGACATTTGACATTGAAATATTTTATTTATGATTTACATTTTACACATAAAAATGTTAACTCATGCCCTAATCATATTTGGAAGTAGAAAATATATACTCATAGAACACTCTTTCTATAAAATAATATTTTTGTCATAAATATCTTTTTAGATGTTACTTGTTTATATATATATATATATATATATATATATAGATATATAATGTTACATGTCAACTCTATATTAAAAAATAAATGAATTGCACGTTTCTCTAAAGAAACTATTAATGGAATAAGAACTCTCTCTCTCTCTCTCTAGTCGATTGGGGTTATCTAGAGTGGTTGGGCCTAATGGCTATTATATTCCCCACCTGGATTCAAATCCTTGCTAGTGACACATTCTACACATTAAAATGTTAATAAATGCCCCAACCATATTTGGAAGTAGAAAGCATATATCCATAGGTCTCTCCATATTAAAATATAAAATCCATATTAATTTTTTTAACTAATAAAATGTTTTATATATATATATATATATATATATATATATATATATATATATATATATATATATATATATATATATATATATAATTTGTTTTATATAGTATATACACAGTTGACATTGAAATATTTTATTTATGATTTACATTTTACACAAAAAATGTTAATTCATGCCCTAATCATATTTGGAAGTAGAAAACATATACTCGTAGAACACTATAAAAATATATATTTTTGTTATAAATATTTTTCAAAATGTTACTTGTCTAATTATCTTTCACTATATATATATATATATAGATATATATATATATATATATATATATATATATATATATATATATATATATATATATAGATATAGATATAGATATGTCAACTCTATATTTAAAAACAAATGAAATACACATTTCTCTAAAGAATCTATTAATGGAATAATAACTCTCTCTCTCTCTCTCTCTCTCTCTCTCTCTCTCTCTCTCTCTCTCTCTCTATATATATATATATATATATATATATATATATATATATATATATATATATATATATCAATTGGGGTTGTTGGGCCTAATGGCTATTATATTCCCCACCTGGATTCAAATCCTTGCTAATGACACGATGATCATTGTTGTAATGGCTTCATGCATATGAATATTGTAGTATTAGCTTCTTTCCTATGAATATTGTTGGATTTCCTTCATGAATTGTGAACTCTTAAGTGGGTATAGTTTTGGGTTGACATGGTAACATCAATCTCGCTCTAACCCGAAATTGGCTCAATTGATACCAAAAGTGTTGATTCAAGTTCTCCTTGGCAGTGTTGGGGAGTTGGAGTTGGTCTTCATGTTATCATAGATTTAAAGTGCCTCCATGAAACAACAAACTTAGTTTCACACAAAGCAACAAATCCCATTCTTCTTTCTGTCCGCTTGGAGCTCTTGTCTCCTTTTAGTGATTTGATCTCCATTATGGCGTCATCAATGAAGGTGGATAATGTTAAAATGAAAAGAAAATAGATAGCCTTGCAAGTCGAATATCAACATTACCATGTATTTTATTTGCTTCTTTGTTATACGGTCTAACTAGGCATGAAGCCGATACAACAATATTCATAGGTGCAAGGCCATTCACCCAATGCTCATCATGTCAATAGAAAGGATTTGAACCTAGGTGGGAAAGATAAGAACCATTCCATCCAACCACTAGAGATAACCCCACATGTGTGTGTGTGTGCCTATATATATATATATATATATATAACACATTTTATTAGTTAAAAAGTTTAATATAGATTATATATATGAAAAGAGAGAGAATGCTTATTTGTTCTGTAGGCAGATTTGTAATTCATTCGTTTTCAAATATGAAGTTGACATGTAACATTTTAAATAGTAATAACAAAAACTATATATATATATATATATATATATATATATATATATATATATATATATATATATATATCTATATATATATATATATATATAGATACATATATATATATATATATATATCTATATATACATATATATATACATATATATATACATATATATATATATATACATATATATATACATATATATATATATATATATATATATATATATATATATATATCTATATATATATATATATATACATATATATATATATATACATATATATATACATATATATATATATATATATAACGTTTAAAAAATTATTTATCACAATTTTTTTATTATTATAAAGAATGAGTTCTATAGAGATTTTTTATAGAGAGTTTTATAAATATATGGTTTCTATTTCCAAATATGATTAAGGAATGTATTAACATTTTAATGTATAAAATGTGAATTACAAATAAAATATTTCAATGTCAACTATATATATTTTATATAAAACCAAAGAGAGAGAGAGAGAGAGAGAGAGTTCTTATTCCATTTATCAGTTTTTCTAGGGAGATTTGTAATTCATTCATTTTTAATATGAATTTCACACATACACATATAATAGAGAGAGTCCTATGGATATATGCTTTCTACTTCTAAATATAATTGGGGTATGTATTAACATTTTAATATGTAGAATGTGAATCATAAATAAAATATTTCAATGTTGAATATATATATATATATATATATATATATATATATATATATATATATATATATATATATATATATATATATATATATCTAATGGGAAATCATCCTCTCTGAGGGTCAATACAATAATATTCATATCCATGTAGCCATTTCAATAATATTTTACATCATCATGCCACTCTCAAGGAATTGAACCTTGGTAGGGGAGATAACAACAATTCTACCCATAACTTCAATTGACAACTATATATATATATATATATATAGAGAGAGAGAGAGAGAGAGAGAGAGAGAGAATCTACCAGGAGCTATTAAAATAAAAGTAAAATATCCATTAAATAAAAAACATATGTGGACTATAATAAAAAACAAAAATGCATATACATATTTGATTAGTTTCAATTAAAAACATTATAAACTAGCCTAGACCATCTTAACCCCAGATCTATCAAGTGTCGAGAGGGATGAGGTCGCTTTTAGGATCAAATATATTGAGATACAAACCTCTTTTAAAGTGAAAAGAGATTTGATCCCTCTCGACGCTTGATAGATCCAAGGTTTAGATGGATCTAGGCTAGTTTTTATATACACACATACCATTTTTAGGCTAGATCTATCTCTCCCTCTCTCTTCTCTCTCTCTTCCCTTCTCCTCTACTCGCTCCCTCCCTCTCTCCTCTCTCTATTCCTTCCTCTCTCTCCCTTTATTTCCCACCTCCCTCTATCTGTCCTCCCCATCTCTCTCTCTACCCTCCAACTCTATCATCATATCCCTCCCTCTTTCCTTCTCTATCTACCCCACTCTCCCCTCCATCTCCATGTATCCCCTCTATCTTCCCTTTCTCTCCCTCTCTTTCTCCTCTCCTTCTCTTTGTCTTCCCTCCTATTCTCTCTCCCTCTCTATCCATATCTCCTTTGTCACTCCCTCTATCTATACTTCTATATTTTTATGTTTTTTTTCTTCTTTCCATCTCTCTCCCCCTCCAAATTCATCTATCTCTCCCTCCCTCTCTCCTCTCCCTCCCATCCTCTCTCTCTTCTCCCCATCTCTCTCTCTCTCTCCGCCCTCCAAATATGTCACTATCTCCCTCCCTCTCTACTTCTCTCTCAGCTTCATCTCTATCTCTCTCTCTCTCTCTCTCTCTCTCTCTCTCTCTCTCTCTCTTCCCCATCCATCCCTATGATGGAGAATTTTCATTCTATGCAATCAATGCTATATGTAATGTCTATGATAATTTACATTTTATTTTTTTTGTTATGAAATGAGTTATGGTTTTTTGACTTGTAGTATTGGTAAGCCATGGTATTATATCAAAAATTATTTACAAGTTAATAATATCGATGGTAAAGTAGGGGTGGATATATATGGTTAGAAACTTGTTATATTGTAAATTTATTATAAGTATTAAGTTTTTATATGCTTATTAATTAAATTTAAATATGGTTATGGAATCATTATTAAATATTTGTGTAGTGATTTTTTATTCTTAAGATTTGCAGGAAAACCATCCACAAATAAAATATTTGAAAATAACTTATATTCAAGTAAATAACATATCTACCATCAATTACTTGCCGCCATAATTTAAGCAAGTCTTTGCGTAAAGAATTGATAGCAATAAGATGTAAAAAATATACTTACAGGAGTAAAATTATAAGTGTGTAGAGTTACAAGTGGTTACTACACACCAAAATTTATGCAAGTTCTTATGCTTGAGCAAACAATTTACTTATTCACTTCACATCTAGATGATTTTTCTATCAATCATTATTAGTTTTGCACGATCAATGTAACTTATAATTATTTATGGAATTTTTCCTCTTGGAAGGGCTAAGGTGCACTACAAAACAAAATTACAATATAACAAATTGAATTTTATTATCCCTATTAATTTTACCATTTTATTATTAATTGAGTCAAGGTTTAAATTTTTACACTACAACATCCCCACCATACTCGATCTATATTAATTTTAACCTTTTATTATTTTTTAATTGAGCCAACATATAAATGTTAAATGTTAAACATTTACGCCTACACATATGCCCCTATACGCATTAAATTTTTTGAATGTTAAATGTTGAACATTTATGCTTGACATCTTACCCATACTAGGTTGTAGAGCACCTCTTGGCACAATCATCAATAATATCGCTCTCTGGATTTACGCCTACAAATATGCCCCTATACGCATTAAATTTTTTGAATGTTAAATGTTAAACATTTACACATGACATCTACCCATACTAGGTTGTAGAGCACCTCTCCGCACAATCATCAATAATATCCTCTCTACATTAGTTGTTGATATTTCAACTCAGTTGGAAGGAGATGTAATTCCTCTCATGTTTAACATAGGGTTGGCATGTGGCATTCAAAAGCAAAATATTAAATAAAAAATATTTAGCTCTTGATCATAAATAAAATATTACTATGTTCATATTAAGTAACATAATTTTATATTAACCTTATATAAAGAGAAATAAAGTAATTGAAAAAATCCTTATATTTTCACTTCCCAAAATGCAAGAAAAAAAATACATCTTTTACTTTCTAAAATTATTTCAATGTAAGCCTTCAATAAAATATTTCAATATCCATATCTATTAATATATCTTAGTATCAACTTCATATATATATTTAGAAATCATTAAATAAAATATTTGAATAGCCATATCAACTAAAGCCTTTCAATATCAACTTCTTAAATATCTAGAAAGCGATAAATTAATATACGCATGTATAAATATCTATATCTTCTCTTTCTTTCTTTCTCTGTTTTTTTTTTTCCAATGGAAAAAAATGTGTATCTTTCACCATATAAAAAAATAAAAAAATTACATCAGTATATGCATGAGCATTTTATGTTGGGACATAGTCCTAGGTAAAAAAGTTTTTCCTCTATGATTATTTATATTCATCAACATGATGATATAAAACAGTCCATAACGCTAATTTTCCAAGTAAAAAACCATAATGTGAAACTATAAATATCCCTTACAAAACCAATAATCATTGTGTGAAACTGTAAATATCCCTTAAAAGACAAGCAACATTGTTGTCTCTATAGTTCCTCCATATGTTACATGTTAGATACATGTTGTCGCTACTAAAACACGTTCCAAAATTTTGGCCTACATCCAAATTTCAAAGCCTACTTTGACCTTGCATGTTGTCACCCTTGACCTCCACAACTACATAGTTGAGCCTCCTAGTCAGCCTCCTTTTGCACATTGCGCAGTGGGAAGCCTCAACTTGTCATCCCGCCTCCTTGAATTGTGCAATTGCGCAATCCCTATGCCTCTCTCTCTCTCATGTACTGCGTAGTGGGCAACTTCAAGGATCAAGACTGCCTCACTGAGCTCCTCAATTGTGCAGTCATCCTGCCTAAGCCTCCAGAACTGTGCACTACGCAGTCTTAAGCTTTAGTCCTCCACTCTTGACCTCTGGAACTATTCACTACACACTCCTTGAGCTTGCGTCTATGTTCAACACCAATTCCAGCTCAATCAATGATTTTCATGACGCATGTTAGACTAGGATTTTTTTGGATTGGCGTCGTCTTGTCAAATTTCTTTTCAGTTGTAGGTATTATATCTTGTCATGATAGGATGAGGATGAATGAAAAGAAGAAGGAGGCCCTACTAGAGTACACCTATGTAGTTGCAAGACAAGTTGATCATTGTACAAGAAGATGAAGGGACACCAGATTGCGACAGAAGATGAAGATGAAGATCATAGTGGAGACTCCCTATCTTCAAGCCTTATGGAGGAGGAAGAAGAGAAGCATGTACTACATTTCAAGAAGACATAAATATAGCAATAGAAAGAATGGATTTAAATTTCCACATCATCATTGAGTCCATGTCATCAATTTCATGTCATGTTTTGTCAAGGTGTCATGTCAAGATGGTATATGAGTCATCATTTTCCACATCATTTGTGGATATGATTATGTAATTTTCAATATATGAGAAATGTAATGTAAATTGGAAATATAAAAGCCACTATAGAATGTGGAAAGCCATGAAGGAGTCAAAAGGTCATATGGAAGTCAAAGAGTCACGAGGGTAGTCCAAGAGTCACAAAGGAGTTTAAGAGTTACCCCATTTGTTATATATACACCCTCATAGCTCAAGCAATGGACGTTCACATTGGTTCCTCCCACTAGGTATTAGAGAGGAAGATAGTTCTTTTGGAAGAGAAAGTGGTAGCTCTAATGCTCCACTATTGGAGCTAGTGGTGTTCATTGTACTGATGTATCTTGAAAATTTTGCTTAATACTTGAAGCTCATTGCGCCAACACACTTTCATGCGTATGTCATAAGTGTTGTAAGACTGTTCTTTGAATGTTTATGATATATGTTATTTTCATCTGTACTAAATAAATTGAACTATTTCAGTGGATTTGGTGCGTATCTTTGTTGAAGGTGTGTTGTACTTGTTTTAATCATCATTTCTTCTATGTGAACTATTTCACTAGTTGATCAATATGATCGTGGGTCTTTATTAGATTAGTACTATTAATATTCTCTTAAAATCCCACTTTTATTTCCCTTCCGGTGAAAGAACCTTGATACATTCTGCAACTAAACATTCCACAAGGCATACTCACTTGTTCATTCAAAAGTACATGTACATTACTCTCTCATGCTGACCATCGTAGCCAAGGAAAATCTCTAAGAAAAATGGTGTCGGGCCTTATTTCTGGAAGGGCTCCTACATGAAATGGTGCAAAGCATAATTGGGCCTTTTCATTGGGGATACCCCCTTGCATGTTGCCGAGATCCAACACCATCAACATTATGGCACTAGAAGGAGGGAAACCACCTTTTTATACCTGATAACTCACCACATCCTAACAAGGAAACTTTTGCACAAGGTAGTAAAGTTCCCATTTTTGCTCCAACTCATACTCCTAAGAAATAAGAAATTTCTCATTCTAGTATGGGACAAGCATTTGAGGTTACTTATAATTAGTTCAGGACTAGCAGACCCATTACTTATCAATTTGCGAGAGCTCTTAGTTTACTCCCTTTTGATGCCATTCTACCTCATAAGCATGTAAAGAAAGAAAGATCTCCCAGTGTTGTATTGGTTTCTTCTGTGGAAGACTCGGCTATCGCAACCCTTGAGTAGTTAGTTGATCTTGTAGAAGGAATAAGTCACCAAGGGGAACTTCCACCTATTGAGGATAATTTGGACAATGAAGGGGAATATTTTTAGTTTTCAGATGAGGAACATCTCGATTATAGTACAAATTTTAATGGTGAAGGAGTAGCCTCTCCAGATTCAGAAGAAAAGGAGGAGGAAAGAGACAAAGACATGGTTGACGCAGACTTGGATTGGATGGCCCAAGGGCCACTTGCTCTTCCAAATAATCTTCACAAGATGCAAAAATATCCAGAAAAGTTGTTTTCAAAGTTTCATCCTGATAATATGACCAAAGCTGAGGACCATCTTGATGATTTCTACATGTATTTACAGATGCTTTAGGTACGTTTTGATGATGTTTCTTGTAGATTATTTCCATACACTTCATAAGGTAGAGCATCTATATGGTATCACAATTTTTTGATCAATTCAATCCATAGTTGGAGGGAGTTTAAGAATATATTGTTGGAATTTTTTTTTGATGATAAAACTCCCACCATGTTATTAAAATAACTCGGGAACCTTAAAATGAGGTACAAATAAAGAGTTAAATATTTTAACGAAAGATTCACTCACTTGTAGAATAATTTCCTTGCTAATGTACAATCGCATGATGACATTACTAAGGATTATTATATAATTGCATTGCCAACTAACATTTTTGTGTTCATCAAAAGAGCTGCAAAGAACGCTTTGGCCTTAAAATTTGTAGAAGATCTTTTTTCCAAAAAAAAGTTTCACTCTATTAGAGTCATTGAAGACACTGATGATCCCAAAGACTCCAAGGAAACTGGGTCTCTTCCAATAAATCTAACGAGAAAGAATTTTTTGATTGGGAAGGTTTAAAAAAGTCTTCGACTCTACTCATGAATGAAGTATCAGAGTTAAAGAGAAGGTCGAGTGAGGCATCCACTACCAGAAAAATGTTTTTTAGGTCAACTTTCTTCAAAAAGAAATCTCACTCTCAACTGGCCAAATCTGCTCAAGTTTCTAACACAATGTTCAATCTTGAAAGTCTGGGAATGGATAATTTCTGCACTTTTCACCAATAAAAACATTCAAAAAAGACACGCCCACAGTGGAATCAAAATATGAACACTATGATGGCTAATCCGGTTGATACTTTGTTAGCATTAGAAAAACCTGAGTAGAGAGAAGAAACAAATGAACCTGTCAAAACCAAAGAAATTTCGAGTGTTGGGCACTCAATGAATATGTTTAATGTTATATACAAGAAGTCAACTGTTCGTTATAATTTGAGGTGCAAGGGACCTATTTTTGAGCAAGAACTTAAGAAGCAATTGCTTTGTAGAATTCTTCCACCTTTCAATCCAGCTCATGATTCATTAAACAAGTCTGGAAGTTCTCCTTCTTCTAAGAATACTTCCACTAACAACAAGAACAAGTCCACCACTCCTGACACATCGAATAAAGCTACATCACTTGATCCATCAACACAAACCGTTAAGATGCAAAGCATTGATTACAACGTTCTTGATTATATGAAAATAACTTGGGATAACATTTCAATCTTTGAGCTTGTAAAGATAACAAGTCAGCGGGAACTGATTATCTAGGGACTCTCATTGCACTCTTCGATAGATAAAGAAGTTTCTACTTCTTCGGTAATGTTTGGCAACTCTCACGATATTATCAAATATGTAGTTGATGCTATCAATTTGATTTCTAACACTCTCTTCCCTCTATTTATTTTAACTTTTGAAATTTTTAATTATAATTTCCATAAATTTTGGGTTCATTTTGAAAGCGAATGTTATGTCGTTATCTGTCGCTAAGAAAATAAATGCTAAACGGGATAAAAATGATGCAAAGATCATACAACTGGATAGAGAATTTGTCTAGGCCATTGGTGAACTTAATAATGTTATAATTTTTTTTTCATCTGACCATAGAGTTCACCAGTGAATAAACATTGTACTTATGGATGTTCTTGAAGCCTACGATTTATTTTTGAGCAAAGATTGGTCCAAAAAATTACATGGGTAGTTTTCAATTGACTAGACACATTTTTGGCTTCCATATAAAGGCATAAATAACTAGATTTGAGTAGAAATCAAGCCTTACATGAAACATAGCTTGAGGGAAAAAATGAACCAATGGGATTTATAGATGTTATTTCAGAAATTATTTTATGGAAGTAGACCATGGATGTTATCTGGAACAACCTTTACTCATTCCACCAGATACAAAGTTGGAAATCCTTCCTCTTAATCCAACTGGTGCAAATGAATTTTGTATAGTAGTAGTATATGACATAACCCTGTTATCGCTAATATTTGGATAATGTACTTTGGTGGTTCGAAAACACATGAGAGATCTGGAGCTGGTTGCATTTTAATAGACCCGCAACAAAGAAAACATTTTATCTCTTACCGATTGAAATTTGATTGCACCAACAATGTTGTTGAATATGCAGTACCCATTCTAGGTTTGAAGAAAGCCATTGACCTCAAAGTTGAAGTGCTCAAAGAAATGGGTGACTCTGAAATCGTCACACAACATGTACAAAATACGATACATTATGTGTCACCCAATCTAATAAATTATCAACCAAAGGTACAGCATTTTATTTCACAATTCCAAGCTTTTAATATTATTTCTATTCCTAGAATATGCAATGTTGTCATTGATACATTAATAAATGTAGATGCTAGGTTCTCACCATTAAGGGATGGATTTTCTATTGAAATTATTTATAGGTCATATGTTCTTGATAATATTACTATTTTTCACATTTTTTATGTTGACCAACAGATCCTGGACTTTATGTTGAATGCTGATGTATTCAAGAATGCAACTATTGACGAAGATGAGCACGATAAAGCTTTGTAGGATTCAACTCAAGCAAGAAAAGGAAACCCCATGCCCAAGTGTGTGGCGTCATTGAAAAAATTGTATGACCTACAAAATTTCTTGAAGGGACCATTCAATGCAAAGGTTCATAGCTCCACTCTGTCACACAAATAGGTAAATATTGGCTTTGAAGAAGATCCAAAGTTTGTGAATCTCAAAACTTGTAGTACACCTCAAGAGCAACAAGATTTTATCTACCTTTCTAAGGAGTACCGAGATATTTTCACGTTGACATACGATGATTTTAAGACTTACGACACGTGATTAATCCAGCATGTGATTCTTATTAAGGGGCCAAGCTTTTTTAGAAAAAACTGAGGAAATTTCATCGTAATCTTGACCCCCTCATTTAGAAAGAGTTGAGAAAATTACTGGATGCTCCGATCATATTTAAAGTTCATCATTCAACATTGGTTTCCAATTTGGTTCCGGTAAGGAAGAAGTCCGAGGAGATACGTCTGTGCGTCGATTTTTGAAATCTCAATCACACATTGGACAAAGATAATTATCCAGTGTCATCAATGGAATGGATCTTACAAACAGTATCAGGGTCTAAAATGTTTTCATTGCTAGATAGTTTCTCAGGATAAAATAGAGTTTGGTGGTAGAATACAAAAGGAAAAAAACTACATTTAGAACCAAATGGGGTACATTTCCCTTCAAAAGAATGCCTTTTGGATAGGTTAACTAAGGTTCTAATTTTCAACGTGCTATGGACATCACATTTTGCAGTTTAATTGGACAGAGTGTTGTGGTTTAGTTAAATTATGTATCAATGTTTTCGAAAAGGAGATATGATCACTTGAGTCATCTAAAGATTTTTTTTAAGCGATGTTTCAAATATGGGATATCTCTTAATCATAAGAATAAAATTTTTGTAGTGTTTGAGGGAATTTTATTGAGCCATATTATTGAAAAAAGTGGGGTTAAAGTGGACCCTGAATGGGCCAAAATGATCACTCAGATTCCCTTCCCGGTGGACAAGAAATCTTTGCAATCCTTCTTAGGGAAAATCAATTTCCTCCACAATTTCATCTCAGTCTATTCACAGATAGTCAAATGCTGCAACAGATGATAAAGAAGGATGTGACCTATAAGTGGGATAAAAGGGACAAGGATTCCTTTGCCTATCTTAGGAACCAATAAAGAAAGATCCAACACTATACAATTCAAACTTTGGCAAAGATATCCTATTGTAAACATTTTCTTTTGATACTTCGCTTGTTGTCATTCTTAAGAAAAAGGATGACCAAGATAATGAATGAACTATATCATTCATGAGTGTTGACTTGCAAGGACCTAAACTAAATTACCCTTCCATTGATAAACAAGCCTACGCAGTGTACAAGGAGGTAAAAACTTCATTACTTATCTTTAAAAAGTCATGTTATCATCTTTATGCCTCACCCAACTATTATATTGTTGTTTGTTCAACAAGAGGTGAGTGAAATAAGAGTGAAATGGATGAAAATCTTGCTAGATAACGATCTTGAGTTAAATCCAATTCACATAATAAAGGGCCATGGTCAATGCCATCTAGTAGTAGAAGCAACAAGTTCACCATAAGATGACTCTTCTAGATGGAAGTGAGAAATGGAAATGTATAACATCGGACAAGTTACCCCCATCGATGCATCCACCTCTTGGTACGCATATGTGCAATAATATCTTGAGCATGGTACCCTTCCCTCTCATTTATTGGAAAGACAAAAGAGGGCTACTAGACTTAAATCTCTATCATATCAGTTGGTACACGGAGTTCTTTTCAAGAAGCACCATAATGGTGTCCTACTTAGATGTCTGGAAGCACCTAATTCAGAAAGGGTATTGCATGACCTCCATGACAGACCAGCTAGAGGGCATTTCACGGGTGACACTACTGCACACATGATTATGTGGTCCGATTTATATTCACCCATAGTCTTCAAGGATGCTCATGCTCATGCCCAGAAATTCCCAGTTTGTTAAAAATATGATGGCAGGGATAAGAAATTAGCTACCCCATTGCAACCTATTGCTATTGAAGAACCTTCCAACACTGGGGATTGGATGTCGGTGAAAAAATTCCACACTCATCAAAGAAACACCACTACATCCTCACTGATACTGACTAATTCACGCGATGGACATAAGCAATTCCTCTCAAACAAGTGAATGATCAGGAAGTTATCAATTTATTCAAAGATAATATCTTTACTAGGTTCGACGTTCCAGCATCACTTGTTTTCGATAATGCAACTTATTTATCATTGCTTAAACTTTATGATTTTGCATTAGAAAATGGAATTTTATTGAAACATTTAGCTAACTATTATCCATAGGGTAACGGTATTGTCTAGTCAACCAATAAAAACCTCATCCGTATCATCAAAAACACAATCTACTCTGAAAAATGGAATTGACATTTTGCTTTGGTGAACACTCTATGGGTCGATCGTATTACACCTAAACATTCTCTTAAAACGTTTCCTTAATTTCTTGTGTACGGAAACGAAGCCATCCTTCCTTTGAAAATTTATCTCGAAACCCTTCAACTTTCACAAGTGTCTTAGGGTAAGCCTTTTCTTTTGGTTTAGAGTAGGATAGACACTCTCTTGAATCAATAAGAAAAAAGGAGTAAAGAAAAATAAAAATTTGCTATTCATCAAAATTGTATCAAGAGATGGTTTGAAAATAATTCTATGGGGAAGAAGGAATTCAATGTGGGAGACCTGGTATTGAAGTGGGACAAAGCCCATGAAGAGAAGGGGAAGCACACTAAGTTACAGTCCCTGTGGATCCGTCCATTTGTTTTTCATGAGAAGCTTGACCACCACACTTATCATCTCGAATATTTGGATGGAAAGATAAACTCTCTTCCTGTCAATGACAATGATTTGAAACAGTACTTTCAATAGTCGTCTAGGGTTTTTCCCTACCCTATGTATATAGTCTTTTATTTTTGTTTCTTTATTTTTCATTTTCATTCTTTTCCGTTGTCTATTAATTCTTGTGAATAAGCCTTGTGTAAAAGTGTGTATTTGGTACCAATGCATGTCTAAAAATGGAAAAGGGCCTTGTGACACTACACCATTTGAATAACCTTTAGTCCTTCTTTTCCGACTTGGTTCATACCTTTTGGTCCATGATGTTTTGATGGAAAATACGATCCTTACATAAGGAGAGATTTGTGTAGAACCATGATATTTGTGTTGGTTTGTGTTATATTCTTTCCACGACTAGCCCACGTAGTTAACAAGGGGTTAGAGGTGTTAGTCTCACTATATGCATACTTCCATCAAGGATGAAATCTGCTCTTTGCATTTTCATTTTAGGTGTCTCATACTAAATTTTTTATCATTCCACTAGGTCATGCCAAATGGTCCACTGATGGTTGTCTTCTTCTCAGAGAATCAAATTTTCCCTCATGAAGTACATTTGCTGACCCATATCCATGTTGCATTCAGTTATGGTTTTAGTTATGTTACTTTTAGAGTCAAGGCAGTTATGTTTCCATTAGGTCTTAAGGTTCATTTCCAAGGCAACACATCTTCATCCAGCAGCCACTTTGGAGGCACCACTCCTTTTAAGGTACAAGTTAACTTCGATATTTCAGTTCATGACTTTTCCAATCGAGAAAAGATTAATTTTTCACTTCACAAACCCACTCCACACGTCAAGGACTGGTGCCAAACCTACTGTGAACAAAAGGATGAGAGGGAATCTTCACTATTTTCAACTACACCAACTTAGGATTCTTTCCAAGATGCCATCAAGGAACAATATTACCCTTTCAGGAGCTATGAAGATAAATACATAAATTGGACCACTCTATGACAGGGAAGGGACTAAGATGTGTCGGAGTTCACAAATGTTTTCCATACCCTCCGCATGAAGTTTGGTATCAAGGATTCTGAGCAGCATTTGGTACTCAAGTACCGTGGCTGTCTACACAAGTACATCTAAGACGCGATGGAGCTCTTAGACATCTCCTCGCTCAGCATGACATACTGATATGCTATCAAGATTGAGTAGAAGTTTAAATAGAAGAAGAAATAATTTGCATCTATGAATCTGAAGCAAGGAAAAGGTGCCCCCAAACCACAGAGCAAAGGCCAAAGCCAAGGCAAGGTGACTTAGGACAACCCACTAAATCCACAAGCAAATAACAACACCATGAAGACAAAGAAGGACACAGGAAAATGGTGTGAGTTCCACAAGAGCTCCACTCACAACACAAGTGAGTGTCGAGCCAAGAAGTCATTGGTGGCCGAGCTGAAGGCTTCCGAATCAGATGAATGTTCCGACTCTGAGTCAGAACCCAATAAGGGGAATGAAAAAGGGAAGTAGATCATTTACATGGAGCCCAGTGCCACCGTGGTCACCACCAAGATAAAAAAGAATGAGCCTAAAGATCTAGAGGAGGGGAAATGCCTCTTCCACTCATAGATGTGGGTGAAAGTTTCTCCGTTGCAGTTCATTGCGACAGCGGGAGCCAAAAGAACCTCATTTCAGCAAAGGTCATGAAGCAGTTGGGCCTACCAATGCCAACAATTCCACAACCGTACACCATCAGGTGGCTTCCCCAAGTACAAGATCTCTGCATCAGCCAACAATGTCTCCTTCCCTACAACATCAAGCCCTTCACAGATGAGCTACTGTGTGATGTTTCTCCTCTTGAAGTTTGTGATTTATTATTAGGACAACCATACTTGTGGAAGTGACATGCTGTATATGAATCTAGACCTCTCTCTTTGATTATTACTTTGGGCAATAAGTTGTAAAGGATACCAGAGATAGCCTCACCCACTGCCATCTCTTTGATCATTGAAAAGCAATGTAGTAAGATCATTTACCATACCAGGAATTTTTTTTCCTTATGATTCACCCTCAAATCAAGAAGAAGGTTGTGGCCACGGCTTCTAGACAAGGTTCCTCCGCACAGTAGCAGCAGATAGACAAGGTCGTGTAGGAGTACAGGGACATTTTTGTCTCACCTATATGGGTACCTATGCACTGTCATGTCAATCACTCCATCGATCTGACCTCGGGCATGCCGCTACACAATGGACCGATCTATCGATGCTCTATTCTGGAGAACAATGAGATCAAGAGGCAGATTCAGGAGTTGTTGTAGAAAGGGCACATCAGGCCAAGCTCATCACCTTATGGGAGCCCGATTGTATTGGTACAAAAGAAGGACAGGACCCAGAGACTCTGTATTGACTATCAGACATTGAAAAAGATCACTGGTTGGAATAGGTACCCAATCCCATGGTTTGATGACCTTATGGACTAGCTCAAGGGGGGCAAATATTTAAGAAAAATTGACTTGAAGACTAGTTATCACTAGGTGCCTATCGAACCCTCTGATGTGTGGAAGACTATCTTCAAATCCAAGGAGGGCCTTTTCAAATGGTTGGTCGTGCCTCTCTGGTTGACGAATGCCCCCACAACATTCGTGAGGTTGATGGACAACATCTTGTGACCCTTCACCAATGCATTTGTCATGGTGTATTTAGACGACATCTTGATCTTTAGCCAGAGTTGGGAAGAGCACCTCCGCCATATTCAAAAGGTCGTTTGTTAGGTCCCTATAATACTAGTGATGCCCCCATTACTATTGTATTTAGACTCCTATATATAGAAAGAAGGTTTTGTCATTTGAATCATCCAAGAATTGTTCATTTGTGTAATGTAAACGAGGCTGCCCCCTCGAATAGGCTGAATTCTAAGGTGTTTAGCTCTCTTTTCTATCTTTTGTGCGCTGGTTTCATAACATCGTTCAAACCCTGCGACAACACAAGTTGCGTGCCAATATGGAGAAACGCACTTTTGGCATGACCCAAGTTCAGTATGTGGGGTATATCATTGATGAGTAGGGTGTGCATGTGGACCCAACCAAGATACAAGTCATTTGAGATTGGCTATCCCCAACCACTCTAACAAAGCTCCGCAACTTTCTGGGTCTTGCTAATTTCTACTGCAAGTTCATGTTGGGGTTCTCTCATATCACTTTACCTTTAAGTCAAGTCACCAAGGGCAGAGTGAAAGCAAATATTTTTTGATCTGAAACCCAACATAGGTGTTTTCCGAGTTGAAGCATTGCCTCTTCTCTGCACCAGTGCTCACATTACCAAACCTGCAACAACCATTTGAGATTGAGACAAATGCCTCCAACTATGATATTGGTTCAATTCTTACTCAACAGGGGCATCCAACGACTTACCATAGTGAGAAACTTTCAGACATAGTCCAAAAGTATCCCACTTATGACAAAGAAATGTATTCCATTATGCAAGCATGTCATCAATTTAAGCATTACATTATGGGGAAGGAAACAATCATCCACACGTACCACCGACCCCTACAATTCATACAGACACAAGGGAGGTTGGAGAATGGTTGCCATCATAAATGGGCCACATACCTGAAACAATTCCATTTGAACATTTAATACAAGAAGGGAAACACCAATAATGTTGCATATTTCCTCAACTGACCATCGGTCATGGCGCTGATCACGGTGCTTGACTCATGCTGGCATGAGACTTTGGGGTGGCCGCATCTTTATGAGAGCGATCCATAATTCGACAACACATACCAGGCACTCCTAGAAGGTAAGCAAGTTCAAAATTTTCACCTCCATGATGCAATGTTATGCCACCTGGGACACATTTGCGTTCCTTCAAGCGAGCATGACAAGATGATTTGGGAGGCGCACTACAGTGGGGTTGTTGGACATTTCAAAGTAGAGAAAACAATGGCAGTACAGTAGAAGAATTTTTATTGGCCGAATCTTCGTTAAGATGTTGGGAGGTACATTAAATATTGCACTGCCTGTGCCATTGTCAAACCAACCATCAGGAAGAAAGGAATGTATACTCCTCTGCCTATTCCTAGTCAAACTTGGGAATCCACCTCCATGGATTAAATGTTGGGCCTTCCTTCTATTAATCATGACAATGACTGCATTTTTGTTGTCGTTGACATATTCTCTAAGATGGCCATTATGGCGACCTGCAAGAAGAGTATCACAATAGAGGCCATTGTTAATCTCTTCTTTGAGCAAGTGTGGGTAAACTTTGGGATCCCAGAGTCCATTGTCTCTGATCGGGACAATAGATTCCTAAGAGCATTTTGGTCAAGTCTTTGGTTGATGTTGGATACCAAGCTCACTAAGTCCACAAATTTCCATCCCCAAATTGATGGTCAAACAAAAGTCATCAATAGGATGATCGTACACATTCTGCGCATGTACAACTCAAAGCATCCATGCACGTGGGATGAAAGCCTCCCCTATGTCTAGCACAACTACAACAAAGCTCTCCACAGTTCAACGGGTCACAACCCCTTTCAAGTCGTGTTTGGATTTCAGCCATTATGTCCCATTGATGTGGCCATACCATTTGTAGCTACTCAGGCAGATTCGGCTCATGTCTAGTCTGAATCCAACAGGGCTAACAACTTCATTGAGCGCATTCAACACATCCACTAGAAGGTCCATGATATATTGGACATAGCCAATTCTAAGTACAAGCAACACCATGATCAACATCGGGTGTTGCACAAGTTCCCGGTGGGTGACAAAGTTTGGCTACATTTGCAGAAGGAGCACCTCGTTGGACCCCACCGCAAGCTTTGCCACTTTGATATGGGCCATACACCATCACCAAGACTGTAGGGGACAATGCCTTTGAGATTAGAATTCCACGATTCTTTGGTCTGCAACCAGTGTTCAATCTAGACCACCTTCGACCATACTTTCCACCATTGCTAGACACATCTGACGTTGCAGAACAACTCACACCAACAGAGCTAAACCCATACTTCATGGAACACACCACAACTGATTGGATCATTGACACACAATTTAAGAACACTTGCCACCAGAAGGTCCAACTATATCAGGTTGTTGAAGCTGGCCAAGTCCTTCACCAAGGCAAGTGGCTCACTAGGGACCAAGTTCAGCAGAAGTTTCCCCATCTCATGGAGGCACTCAACGCAATGGGGACCATTGCTTCCTAAGGGGGGAGGAATGATCCAAGTGGATATTGGTGGTCACCCACCTATTCCACTTGGACCCCCAACATTGTCTCTTTTAGTTTTTTAGTTTCCTGAATTGTAGCACAATTTCCTATTTTTGGCAGTTTTTCGGGTCTTGGACTTCCGGAGTCATTTTGAGGCCCTAAACAACGTTTTTAGGGAAAATGGTGAGACCGAAAACATCCTAAATTAGATTTTGATGATTGCTTGTTTATTTTTAGCATCCTCTTCAAGATCTTCGAAACAAGGTATTATGGTAGCCAAACGGGGATCGTGAAAAAGTTACGACCCGGGGAAGTTGATGTACCAATTTACCCAAATAGGGCCCACAGGTTTGGTGCTTCATCTCCTAGGGATAGTTTTTTTGGATGTTTAGGTTTGTCTATTGTTTCGCAATAATAAATAGGCCTTTGAGCCTCATTGTAACACAATTCGGAGGCATGTAGCTGCTACATCTCTTCTCAGAGATAAGCTACCATCACCCGAGCTAGTTTATTTCCATGATGTTTGTAAGCATATTTCAATATTATGATATTAATGAAATGAATTGTTATTTCGGCTCCATTTCTGTATTTATGGTTATATGTGTAATTTTTTGCGCTCCTGTTTAAGTCTAGATCAGTGGTATAAGAGTGGCTCTGCTCTTTCTTTATTTTTCTTTGCATGGCCCCAACGAGGTCAGGGTATAAGGAGTTAGGGCTCGATCTGGTTGAACCTTTGCAAGACCAGCCTCGTGAATCCTGATGACCGCCCATGGTGGAAGAAAAGAAAGAAGAGGGGGGAGGGGATCCTTTCAAAATATTGCTCGAGGTATCCCTCAAGCGACAGAGGAATGCGATGATGGATAACTTCACCCAGATCCTTCGACGGCTACCCACAGGCGACGTATCTTCATCCAACAGCCACTCTAGAGGCACCACTCCCTTTAAGGTACAAGTTAACTTCGACATTCCCGTATTTGAGGGCCAGATAGATGTTGGCACCGTAGATAAATGGTTGAATCTGTTGGAAATATATTTTTCAGTTCATGACTTTTCCAATCGGGAAAATATTACTTTTGCACTTCTCAAAGCCGCCCTAGATGTAAAGGACTGGTGGGAAACCTACTGTGAACAAAAGGATGAGAGGGAATCCTCAATATTTTCACCCACATCCACTTGGGATTCTTCCCAAGATTCCATCAAGAAACAATATTACCTTGTAGGGAGCTATGAAGATAAATACATAAAATGGACACGCTACGGCAGGGAAGGGACCAAGATGTGTCGGAGTTCAAAAATGTTTTCCATACCCTCCGCAAAAAGTTGGGTATCAAGGATTTTGAGCGGAATTTGGTACTCAAGCACCACGACTGTGTACACAAGTACATCTAGGACGAGATGGAGCTCCTTGACATCTCCTCGCTCGATATGACATACTCATACACTGTCAATATTGAGCAGAATTTTAAATAAAAAAAGAGAGACATTGGATCTGCAAATCCGAAGCAAGGAAAAGGTACCCCCAAACCACAGAGCAAAGGCCAAAGCCAAGGTGGGGTGACCCATGAAAACCCACTAAAGTGCAAGCAAATAACAACACCATGAAGACAAATAAGGACATGGGAAAATGGTGTGATTTCCATAAGAGCACCAGTTACAACACAAGTGTGTGCTAGAACAAGCAGTCATTGGTCGCCAAGCTGAAGGCTTCCAAATTAGATGCATGTTCAAACTCTGATTCATAACCTGACAAGGAGAATGATAAAGGGAAGCAGTCATTGATACGGAGCCCAGTGCCACCATGGCCACCATCAAGATCCAGAAGAATGAGCCTAAAGATCCAGAGAAAGGGGAATGCTTCTTCCACCCATACATGTGGGTGAAAGGCTCTCCACTACAGCTCATTGTCGATAGCAGCAGCCAAAGGAACCTCATTTCAATAGAGGTTGTAAAGTAGTTGGGCCTATTGGCAACAAAACATCCACAGTCGTACACCATCAGGTGGCTTCACCAAGGACAAGATCTCTGCGTCAGCTAGTAGTGCCGCCTTCCCTACATCATCAAGCACTTCACAGATGAGGTACTGTGTGATGTTGCTCCTCTTGAAGTTTGTGATGTATTATTAGGCCAACCATACTTGTGGAAGCGACATGTTGTATATGAATCTATACCTCGCTCTATGATTATTACTTTGGGCAATAAGTTGTACATGATACTAGAGGTAGCCCCGCTTACTGCGATCTCTTTGATCACTGCAAAGAAATGCAGTAAGATCATTTCCCAGACCAGGAAATTTGTTTTTGTTATGATTCACGCTTAGGTAAAGAAGAAGGTTGTGGCCACTACTTCCAGACAGGGCTCCTCCGCACAGCAGCAGCAGATGGACAAGGTCATGGAGGAGTATAGGGACATTTTCGCCTCACCTACAAGGGTACCTCTTCACTATCAAGTAAAGTACTCCATCGATCTCACCCCGGGTGCACTGCTACCCAATGGAACGATCTATCGACACTCTGTTCTGGAGTTTGATGAGATCAAGAGGTAGATTCAGGAGTTGTTGTAGAAAGAACACATCAAGCCAAGCTCATCACCCTGTGGGAGACTGATTATATTGATATAGAAGAAGTATGGGACCTAGAGACTCTCGGGAACTGAAGAAGATCACTGTTTGGAATAGGTACCCAATCCCACTAATTGAGGATGTTTGGACTAGCTCAAGGGGGCCAAATATTTAAGAAAAAATGGCTTGAATACTGGTTATCACCAGGTGCCCATCGAACCCTCTGATGTGTGGAAGACTACCTTCAAATACAAGGAGGGCCTTTTCGAATGGTTGGTCATGTCTTTCGGGTTGACGAATGCCCCCGCAACCTTCATGAGATTGATGGACGACATATTTTAACCTTTCATCAATGCATTCATGGTGGTGTATTTAGATGAAATATTGACCTTCAGCCAAAGTTTGGAAGAACACCTTTTCCATATTCGATAGGTCCTTCAAACCCTACAACAACACAAGCTGTGTGCCAACGTCGAGAAATGCACTTTTGGCTTGACCCAAGTTCAATATCTGGGGTACATCATTGATGAGAATGGTGTGCATGTGGACCCAAACAAGATACAAGTCATTCGAGATTGGCCAGCCCCAACCAAGGTACAACATTCGGGATTGGCCAGCCCCAACCACTCTAACAAAGCTCCACAATTTTCTAGGTCTTTCCAATTTCTACTGCAAGTTCATTTTGGGGTTCTCTCATATCACTTGGCCTTTAAGTCAAGTCACCAAAGGCAGAGTGAAAACAAAGTTTTTTTGGTCTGAAAAGCAAAAAGAGGTGTTTTATGCTTTGAAGCATCGCCTCTGCTCTGCACCAATGCTCACATTTCCAGACTTGCAACAACCATTTGAGATTGAGACAGGCGCTTCTCACTATGATATTGGTGTAGTTCTTACTCAATAGGGGCATCTAGTGGCTTAATACAGTGAGACATTTTCAGACTAAGTCCAAAAGTATCCCACTTACAGCAAATAAATGTATTCCATTATGCAGGCATGTCGTCATTGGAAGCATTACATTATGGGGAATGAAACAATCATCCACACAAACCACCGACCCCTGCAGTTCATATAGACACAAGGGAAGTTGCAAAACAATTGCCATCAGAAATGGTCAACATGCCTGCAACAATTCGATTTCAACATTAAGTACAAGAAGGGAAACATCAATAATGTTGTAGACTTCCTTATCCGACCACTATTCATGGCATTAACCACTTTGCTCGACTCCTGTGGGCACAAGACTTCAAGGTGGCTACATCTTAACGAGAGTGATCCAGAATTCGGCAACACATACTAGACACTCCTGGAAGGTAAGCGAGTTCAAAATTTTCACCTATAAGATGCACTATTATGCCATCTGGGACACATCTGTGTTCCTTCAAGTGATTGTTCCAAGATGATTTGGGAGGCGCACTATAGTTGGGTCCATGGACATTTCAGAGTAGAGAAAACAATGTCAGTACTACATAAGTATTTTATTGGCCGAACCTTCGTCGGGATGTTGGGAGGTCTATTAAATCCTGTAGTACCCGTGCCATTTCCAAACCAACCATCAAGAAGCAAGGCATGTATACTCCTCTGCCTACTCCTAGTCAACCTTGGCAATCCATCTCCATGGATTAGATGTCGGGCCTTCCTTCTACTAAGCATGACAATGACTACATTTTCTCTAATATGGCCATTATGGCAGCCTACAAGAAGAGTATCATAGCAGCGGCCAATGCTAAGCTCTTCTTTGAGCGAGTGTGGGTACACTTTGGAATCCCACAGTCCATTGTACTTGATTGGGACAATAGATTCCTAAGTGCATTTTGGTCATGTCTCTGGTCGATATTGGATGCCAAGCTCACTAAGTCCACGACTTTCCATCCTCAAACTGATGGCCAAAAATAAGTTGTCAACATGATGATTGTGCACATTCTACACATGTACAACTTGAAGCATCCATGCACATGGGATGAAAGCCTCCCCTATGTCCAACACAGCTACAAAAGAGCTCTCCACAGCTCAATAGGCCACAACCCCTCTCAGGTAGGGCTGGGATTTCAATCATTATGTCCCATTGATGTGGCCATACCATTTGTAGCTACTCAGGAAGATTCAGCTCATGTCCAGTTCAAAGCTGATAGGGCTAACAACTTCATTGAGTGCATTCAACACATCCGCCAATATGTCCATGATATATTGGACAAAGCCAATGCTATGTACAAGTAGTGCCATGATCAGCATTAGATGTCGCTCAAGTTCAAGGTGGGCGACAAAGTTTAGCTACATTTGTAGGAGTGCCTCGTTGGAATCCACCGCAAGCTTCATCCACTCCAATATGGGTCATACACCATCACCAATGCTATAGGGGACAATGCCTTTGAGCTTAGCATTCCACTGTTCCTTGGTCTGCACCCAGTGTTCAATGTAAACCACCTTTGGCCATACTTTCCACCATTGCTGGACACATCCGACATTGTAGAACAACTCACACCAATAGAGCTAAACCCAGACTGCATAGAACATGCCACAACTGATCGAATCATGGTCACACAAGTCAAGAACACTCACTAGTAGAAGATATAAATATGTCAGGTTGTCAAACCTAGACAACTCCTTCACCAAGGCAAGTGGCTCATGAGGGACCAAGTTTAGCATAGGTTTTCCCATCTCATGGAGGCACTCAACGCAATGGGGACCATTTCTTCCTAATGGGGGTGGAATGATCTAGGTGGATATTGGTGGCCACCTGCCTATTCCACTTGGACCCCCAATGCTGTCTCTTTCAGTTTTTTGGTTCCTTAATTTTAGCACATTTGCTATTTTTGGCAGTTTTTTAGGTATTAGACTTCCAGAGCCATTTTAAGGCCCTAAATGACATTTTTAGGGAAAACGGAGAGACCAAACACCTCCCAAATCAACTTGCTTATTTGTTTTCTTGCCTCCTCTTTGAAATCTTCGAAACTAGGTATTATGATAGCCAAACGAAGATTGTATGCCAAAGTTAGGACCCCGGGAAGTTGATGTACCAATTTACCCAAACGGGGCCCATAGTTTTGGTGCTTCATTTCATCGGGTTAGGTTTTTGGATGTTTAGGGTTGTCCATTGTTTCTCAATAATAAATAGGCCTTTGAGCCTTATTGTAACATAGTTTAGAAGAATGTAGCTGCCACAACTCTTCTTAGAGATAAGCTACCATCACTTGAGCTAGTTTATTTCCATCATGTTTGTAAGCATATTTCAGTATTCTGATATTAATGAAATGAAGTGTTATTGTTGCTACATTTCTGTCTTTATGGTTATATGTGTAATTTGTTGCATTCTTGTGTAATTTTGGATCAGTGGAATAAGAGTGGGTATGTTCTTTCTCTGTTTTTATTTGCATGTCCCCAATGAGGTCAAGGTATAAGGAGTTAGGGCTCGATTTGGTTGAACTTTTGCAAGACCGGGCTTGCAAACCCGGACGACCTCCCACGGTGGAAGAAGAAAAAGACGAAGGGGTAGGAGATCCTTTCAAAATATTGCTTGAGGAATCCCTCGAGTGACAGAGGAACACAATGATGGATAACTTTGCCCAGATCCTTCCATGGCTACTGTTAACACCCAGGTTGTTCCCTTTGACTCCCAAGGGAATACGGCCGGGGTAACCACTAACCAATCTTTGGATTACAGTTTCTAGCCAAACTGTAATCAGAGAGGGCTCTCTCTTTATGATTTGTCTCTGTTTTGATGGTATTTTAGGCTAGCTACTATACTCAGGTTTTTGGTTTATGTTTTGGTTGAAGGACTTCTTTCAGTGCTTAAGATGTAGTGTTCAGATAGTAGTATAACATTGGGCAATGGAGTCTAGAGCTGTGAAATGCTTGGAATGCTGGAGTGATGATATTCAAACTGCAGGGCCTATTGGGTATCTCAAACAAACAAAATTTAAACTTAAGTGGTGATGTATGGTCAGCCAACAGAAAGCAATTAAGAATTCTCCATTAAGCTGGTGATGTGAAAGTGAACATGTTGCACAGGAGCAAACTTGAATTCCTGAAACAAAGTTCACTGTGAAAGATATATTCTGATAGTGCAGCAATTAAGAATTACACTTATCAAGATTATAGCTGAAGAAAACATTCATCAACAACATAGATTGAGCTCAGGGTATTACATGAATAAATCCTGAAGGCTATTCTTTTTCTTTGTTGCTGAATATTTAGAAACTAGAAACATGTATGGATTGTAAAAGATTGAAACACATAACAAAGAGAGTTACAGAAAACTTATTGTATTGTGAGGTACACAAGAATCCTGCAGTTTTCAACGAACACCAGAACGCATTCAACACTTCAGAACTTTGAGAAATTCCATCACTTTCTTTATTAGACTCTGAAAGGATTACAGCATAAGAACTTCTTCAAGGGAAATCAACAACAACCCTTGCAAACTCATGCGAAGGGGGCTTTATAGAAATGTTCATACAAAATATCTCAGGCATTGAGTCATCTGAGAAAGAGATATCTTCATTACTTCGTACAGAAAAGTAGATAAGAAGTTATTACAGTTTTGAATATAGCATAACTGCTCTTTAAGTCTGTCAGAAGATATTTTGACCTTTGGAGGTCGCTGAGTCGGTTGGAACGCTTTGCTTTAAAGCTGGAAAATGTGCCTTTACGTTTGCTGCGCTGTATCTTCTCGGCCCTGCCACCTGTGACTGTGCTTGCTGCTGTGGTGGCCGAATGGCTTGCTGAGCTGGCTCAGCTTTCATCCTTTCTTCGCATGCCGATTTTGTTAAGTTTTCCTGTGCATGATCATTTATAAAATTTGCAAAAATTTGATTTACAGGTTCTGGTTTGATAATATTAACTGTATCAATCTATTCCAGACTTCCTGTGTGGGCAATTGGTGCTTCACAATTGCCTCTATGGTTTCATCTGCCTCGGTATATTTATAAAAATTTGGAGGCACATCGAACAGATGATTGATTTCGTTCATGATGAAGAACAGGTTTTCCACCCTGTTGTAGAGAGTCTGCCCTGATGCTGGCCCTGATTCTGCTGAAGTGCTGGGCTGTTCTGCAACTTGACTGGCAGCATAGGCATTGACCCTTTTGGCATAGTTTTCATGGGTAAGCAGTTTGCCTACACTGCTTAGTATGCTGGGGAGACCTCTGTTTTGCAATGCCTGGAACCTGTCCATGAACCTGTTGATTTCGGTCTGCATATCTTGGGTCCTTCTCTCCAATGTTCCAATCAGGTTTCTTAATGTCAGGACCCTTTTTACCATTGAGATTGTCTCAGTCCTGTTGGCAATTCCCATGGTGGTCAGTTGAGAGCTTGTCCTGTGATTTAATATATTGATCATTCTATTGGCAGCATCAGGCATGTTGCCAAGGCTTGCTCTTGCTCTGTGTATCTCCCTATTTGCCTTTGTAATGAGCTCTGACTGCTCATGTATGGTCTCAATGAAATGCCACTGGTCAGTAATGGACTGGCCAATGTTGGCCCAGAGGACTGTTCTGAGTTCTGCTGTTACTTTATCGAGTGTGAGCTCTTTCTCAAGCTCAGTTATTCTCTTTTTGAGAGCTTTTATCTCTCTTTCCTTCTCAGCTACATTCTGTTTTCTCTTATCATATCTTTCATTTATTTTGGCCAATTTCTCCCTGGTCTCATTCAGTTCTGTCATTTGAGCTTCCAGGGCCTGAATCTCATTCCTTAGTTTTTGCATATCCAAGCTAGGGGCCTGCTCTGTTGTTGGTGGTGCTGAAGTAGATGGTGCTGCTTGTTCAGTCTGTTGAGGAGGAGGAATAGTAGTTGGAGCAGCTTCCTCAAGGTTTATTACTTCAGGAGGAGGCTGAGAGGTCTGACCTTCTTCTCTTTGCTTCAAAGCTGCCTGTAATGCTGCCTGTGCAGCCTCTGATTCTCCCAGCTTTTCTTGTGTCTGGATGAGCTGTTTATAGAGAGACACCAACAAAGCTGTGGCATCTTGATCATGCCTTTGTTGAGCTACTTCATCTGTCTGAGGGTGAATTGTGGCTGGGAGTTTGATCTTTCTTCTTAAAGCTGCCATATCTGCATCCCTCAACTTTAATATTTCTTGTATGCCCTTGATATCTTTGGGGTCATGCCCAATCTCAATAATTATATCTTCTAGGGACCTTATTCTGTTGTCCTTTGCTTGTGAGGATGCCCTTTCCAACTCAAGTTGGGCAGCCGTATTATTAAGGCTATTTTCTAGCCTATAGTTATCCAATGTCTTGTCTCCCAAGGAAGCATAGACCATTTCACCTGTTTGTTTATGCAATTCAATTTTATCCATTGGGTGGATGTCCTTGGCAAGGACCTCAAGTAGTCAGAAGGGGACTTTGGCTGCAAAGTAGTTGGCATGAAATGAGTCATGATCATCTTGCCCTCCTGGACATCATATGCAGACATTAGTCGCTGCTGGTTGGTGGGAGCCATGTTGAACAAATGGTTATACAGCTGTATTTTTATGGGCTCATTCCTTTTCTTTATTTCAATGAACTGCTGCTTAATGCTCAGTTCACCCTCTCTCTGCTGGCTAGAGGAGCTCACTTCTCCTCCCACTGTTCTGTCCTATTCCTGCTGAAAGGAACTTGCAGATGCTTCCCTGTTGGGTGGGGCCATGCCAAAAGACTGTCCTATTGGCATTTCTTCCTCTGAGAAAGGATTGATTCTCTGTCTTTTCTCCCCATGAGTTGTGGATGTTGTAAGGGGAGTCTCTCTGTCCCTTTTCCTGCTTGTATCCTCCTTTTGTGGGGTTTGGAGGATTGATGCCTCAGCTGAGGTTTCTTGCCTTGGAGGCACAGTTTGTTCAGTGGATTTAGGGGCTTCCACTGTTTGCTCTTGCTGGACAGGCTGCTCCTGTCTTTGTTCTTCTTGCTGTTGGTGTTGTGGTTGTTGCTGCACTTCCTGCTGCAGCACTTCTTCTTGCTGTTCCACCTGTGTTTCCATTTGCTCTTCAGTCATAGGAGGTGGCTGCTCCTCCCCCATTTGCTTTTCTTTGCCTTTGCTGGATGTCTGCTGAGTGTCCATGGCAGCTTGCTGATGTGTTGTTGATGATGAGGCAGTTGCTCCAAGTTGCCTTTGATATGAGAAGGAAACCTGTCCACAAGTTTCCAAGTCAGCTTCTTTTTGAATATTTCTAGCCTCTTGTTCTAGCATCTGCTCTCTAGTAATTTCCTCTTCTAGGGTGCCCTCTTTCCAGCTCAAGGAATTGGCATACTTTTCAATATGGGGCAGCTTGACATGTGAATAGTTACCCAATTTGTGTTTTATCCTCTTGAGGGAAATAAAATGATTGCAGTCATAAGGTGACCATTTGAAACTGGTTTGCAATTTGAGGCATGCTAGGATCATATCTGCCTCCTTCCATCCCTCCTCTCTTTTGTTGTACAAAAAAGGGCCTAGCTGGCTCCTTACCTTCAGTTGTACCTTCTTGTTTTTGCTTTGGAAATGGAAGTAGTCAGCATATCCAAACTGCCTGAAATATTCTAAGGCAAAAAGTCTCATGGGGACATACCTTGGAAGCCTAAAAGGGTCCAACTCGCAGCCATATACTCTGATTACTGTGTGATGCTGGTAAAAATACCAATCACCAATGCTGTAGGATTTGGAGAGATGGAGAACTCTCTGCATATCATCGGTTAACCTTGGAGGAGGGACACCATACAGCAATGTCATAGCTGGGTGAATGAACAGGTCTATAAATTCACAGTATGTGTATGGCGATTGAGAAACATGATGGAAGACTGGAGTCCAAAACACAACTGACCTTGGATTCCCCTGGACATTAAGTTTCTTGAGGGGAATGGAGAAACTGTCTGGCTGATAAAACAAGAACAGATGGTAGATGTATGAGGTGTATCTGAACACCCTTTCCCTTGGTAGATTCATTAGCTGTTCATGGATCTTCTCTGCAATATAAGTGGCATAGTCATAGTGTACAGCTGGAGGCTTTCCAGGAGAAAATATGGACAACATTGCCATTATAGTATCATCAACATCTTCAATTCCTTTAAAGCCCAGGACATAGCTGATCAAATCCACTAGCATTCTGCCCAGGTCATTCAGGTAGTGATATCCAATAGGAGGAGTCCTTATAGTTTCAGAGCTTGGCTATACAAATAATTGGTTAATTTTGGTAATCTGGGCACTTGACAGATTCCTCCCCTTCTTTATTAAGTCCACCATGGAAAGAGGGGTTAATGGCCTTGCAGAGTGGAAATGTAGCATCTCATTTATGGTTTCTGGGGTGATAAAGAACAAAACTGAGCCTGTAGGACTGAGAACAGCTCTCTGGCAAGGATCATAGCATTCCTGGCACTTATGGATCAAGTATGGAAGGGTATTGACTTGAGGGAGGTTGTAAATGGGCAAATTTGACTCCCAAATCCCTAAAATATCAGCTCCATTAAGATGTTGGGCTTTCAATTCATTTAGCATGTGAATATTGAACTTGGAACCCATTGGAAACCAATCTAACATCTGATAATCCACATCTCCCAGGGCTTTCCATGCTATTTCCCTATGAGGGGCATTCAGAGGCTGGACATTCAGGTCTATTGGTGTCTCCATGGCTACTGAAGCTTTTGAACTGTAGGTGAACCGGTTTCAATCGAGCAGAACAACAGAGAGGAATGTTTTCTTGCAATGGAAGTGAATTGTAAGAAACAGAAGGCAAATTGAATAAACAGCAGTTGAAATACTGCTTTGAAGTGTAAATAAGACCAATGCCAGGTATCAATCTGTCTCTTTTGGCAGGTATGTACAGTTTGAGTGACTGGTTCGCGATTGCGCGAACAGAGTTACAGTTTCTTATGAGAATGTGGGCAAACAAGGCTCAGCTGGTGCTTTTCGACTTCACAGTTGTGAATGGGGGCTAGACACAGGAATTTTACCGGCAATTTATAAGTTTCGGTGTCTTTTAATCTTTTTGAGGGAATTTACAGACAAATTAGGCATATGAAGGATTTACAAAGGTAAATACCTGGTAAACAGCGAGCAGCGGTCACGAACGTGGGTAGAAATGGTACGCCGGAGGTCTCCAGATCGATTCCAGTAAGGTGGCGCAGGTTTGAACGTAAAAAAGCATGCAGAGAAAGCAACAGCGAATTGGCAAAAGTGTGAAAAAACGCGAAAATTGGCCAAAATATGGATTTTTTGGGACTTTGGCGCTTTTTTGGGGATGACGTCAGCATGACATCATCGGGTGGGGTCAAGGCCGGATGACGTCAGCATGACGTCACTGGGTGACGTGGCAAGCTGCGATTGGTCCACGGGGATGATGAAGTGGCAGACACGTCAACGCAGGGGCGGACAAAGGTGCTGACGCGACGGCGGGGTGGCAGTGACGTGGCTCTGACGTGGGGATGACGCAAGCCCGGCAAAACAGGTGGTAAGTGAAACAGCGGTAATGGTTTTCTCGGACCGCTTATAATACGGCGACGGTTTTGTCAGAGCCTGACCCGAGAAGCTGTGAGGGCGACGCGTGGCCGCGGCGTGACGTAACCCTTCGTCATTTTCTCGGGTGCTAAAGCTCCGCCGTCGGGTCCAACCCGATATGCATGTGGACCGTCCGATCGAGGGTGCCTGATCGGACGGCGGACGGGTTGCTGAGTTGATCGGGCAATACGGAAGGGGGGCGGGATTATAATAATATATCCCTTGGGACTAGTGCTCGGCGGAAACCTTTGGGAAGCGGCGGATTTGCTGGTTTTTTTAATGTATTTTCAATAAAACCCATACAGCGCCCGAACCATTGGATAACATAAAAAAGTGGGTTTTTCATGTATATTTTTGTAAAAATGCGCCCGGTGATCAGATTTTGGATAAAGGAGAAAAAGTGGGTTTTTTGAGTGTTTTTGCAGATGAAGCGGGTTATAGGTAAAAAGGCTTTTTTCAAGGTTTTCTTTGGCAACAAAGGGTTTAATGGGTCAAATGGGTTCAAAAAAGAGGGGAGGGGGTAAGGCTTAGGTTTATCAAAGTGACCAGATGTCATTTTGATCCCTGACAGAGAACATATGGCTATAATGCCAAGGGAAGGGATATTTATACCATGTTTGGGGTTTATACACCATGGTGTTATAATACTAGGGAAAGGGTAAAATGGGGGATTTATATAATAGAATTAGTGGTCAATATGGATGAAATGGGTGGATGAGGGGGAATATTACTAAGTTTATTTGAAAATCACTTAGCTTAGGGAGTAGATCAAAATGAAAAGAATTTTAGACAAGAAATGTGGCTTTTAAAGGACTAAGAACCACCATAAAACCACCAATTCTTCCATGGATATCAACTGATGATGGGATGTTAGTAATGAATGGGAAAGGGGATAAGTGGGAAGTTAGACATGCTTCTTTGCTTTGCTGCAACCTGATGGAGAAGAACACCTTCTTAATTCATTGAATTTGCTTTGTGAACATAGGTCAACACACATTCAATTGTAATGAATGATACTTCTGCAACCCCATCTGCCTACCCATCTACTTGCCTAGCATTTTTTGTTTCTTCTTGGAGGGTGCACTTAGGCTAGCAGACCCTCATTTGCCTTTTCTTTTCTTTGGCTTTTTCCTTTTGATTTTCTATCTAATTCTACCCTTATTGCTTCCAAGGTCCCAGATTAAGCAGTTGGGAACCTTACTTCTCTACCTAAGCTACTTGTCTGCCAAGATTAAACAGTTTGGACAGACTTCTCTCTCTATTCTACAACTGAAAATTTAAAACATGGCATGATCCTGATTAGGCTGTTGGACCATCCATCAAAATTTAGACAACATCAAGCTATAGGCACAGATTGTATTCTCTTGGAAATATGTGATCTTTGCATCATCAAAGCAGAGCATATTTGGGCCTTTCCTTGCCAATCATGAAATATGAAACCTATTGGTATAGGTAGCTAACAGTGGCTCCACATGGGGATGGTTTTTCATTTGAAAGACCAAGAACAGCAGGTCAGATTGCCTTGCTCCTTGACTGCTTTTATCAAAATTTTGAAGTTTGCTGCTTTGACATGCCAAAATTGTGTACCTCTCTTCTTGGTAGACCTCTGATCCTATTTACCTTTTGCTGATAGTTAAGAAAACTTTGAGAAACTGCATTTCTACACCTTAACAGAAAGTGATATTTACATCTGAATATGTACAAGGGAAACTCAGGCTGCACTTATGGGTAGTAGTCAAAATAGTGCTTCAGCATCCTGCCATTCACAGGACCTTCATCCAAATCAGTTTCATTAAGACTTTTAAGGAAATAAGTGTTGTTTCCTTGTACTGCTTGGACAGCAAATGGTCCCCTCCAAAGGGAATCAAATTTTCCATGTTTTCCTTTATCTTCCCTCCTTGAATCCCACTTGAGGACTTTGTCACCCATGTTGAAATCTTCTGCCTTAGTTCTTCTGTCAAAGGCCTTTTTTAATTTTTCTTGTAGGACTTGAACTCTGCTGAAAACTTGGTCTCTAGTTTGCTGTAAACATATGATTTGATTGATCCTTCTTTGCATATCATTTGGTTCAGCTTGGCTCTCTTGAAGAAGTTTCATAACAGGTACCCCTAGTGATGAAGGAAACTTGGCTTCTAATCCATACACCAACTCATATGGGCTGGTCCCAATTGATCTCTTGGTTGTTAGTCTATCTGCCCATAGAGCATTCACAAGCTTCTTATGCCAATTCTTTTTGTTCTCTTCTAGCACTCTCTTTATAATGTTTACCAGGCTTTTATTTGATGACTCAGCAAGGCCATTACCTTGGGGATAGTATGCAGTAGAATGGCCCAAGGTAATGTGGAACTTGTGGCAGAAATTCACCATTTTCTTGGATCTGAAAGCAGCTGCATTATCTGTTATTATTTTGTCCGGACAACCAAATCTAGCCAATATGTTATTCTCCAAAAACTGAATGATTGTTGAATCATTTGCTTGTCTGCATGGAATAGCTTCAATCCACTTAGTGAAGTAGTCTGTAGCTGTTAGGATCCATCTATGTTGGCCTGAAGATGAGGGATGAATTTCCCCAATGAAATCCAAGCCCCATTGTTGAAACGGTCTCTCTGTTGCAATAGGCTTTAAGGGAAGAGGCAGTAGCTTTCTTTTCCCCTCAAACACTTGACATTTATGACATGAGGTGGTGAATTTCTTGACATCAGAGAACATGGTGGGCCAGTAGTAACCAGCTCTCAGTATTTTATCCACAGTGGACTTCCAATACAAATGTCCACCACAGTCACCTGCATGAAATTCTTCCATGATTTTGTTAGTCTCATTTTCAGTCAAACAGTTTAGTAAGATACCCTCATGGTTTTTCCAAAGCAGATTTCCATCCATAACACAAAATTTAGAAGCTTTCATTTTTAAGAACCTACATTTAGTTCTGGACAGCCCTGGGGGAGCACACAGGTTTTGTAACACATAACAGATATCAGAATACCAGGGGGATTGTTCAAAGGCTACATTGATCTTTGGAGTCGCCAGCTCCGGTTCACTGTCCAGCTGGTTGATGTCTAAGGCTTGGAAGTTTGCTTCTGTCATTAATTTGGCCAAACCTTGCCCTTTTATTAGTTTTGTTGGTTTTATCTCAATATCAAATTCCAAAATGTTGGCAATCCACTTTCCTCTTCTGCCCTCTAAGTTTTCTTGAGTAAGAATGTCTTTCACAATTGGGCTTGGTACATAGGCTATAACATGGGAGTATAGGATGTAAATCCTAAAGTCTTTGATGGCTTTGACCAAAGCATAAGCTTGCTTTTCCATGATTTGATATTTTAGAGGTGCATCTCTAAGAGCTCTGCTAAAGAAGGCAATAGGCTTCTCATTTCCTTGGTCATCTTTCTGTAATAAAACAACAGCAATAGTATGCTGGGAGGCAAAAGAGAAAATGATGAATTCTCTGTCGAATTGAGGATTGGTCAAGATCGGGGTTTGGGTAAGAGCCAGCTTTATACCTTCAAAGGCTTGATTTGCTTCAACTGTCCATTTCACTTTCGAATCTTTCTTTAGCATATTATTTAGCAATCTGATCAATTCTGCTAAGTTTGGGATAAACCTTCTCAAGAAATTGATTTTTCCCAAGAATCCTTGCAATTCTTTTATATTTCTTGGGTGGGGCATTTGTAAGATAGCTTGTATCCTATCTGGATCAATTCTTATGCCATCTTTAGAGATGATGTGACCTAACAGTTTACCTTCCTCTAGACCAAATAGAGACTTCTTGGGATTCAAGGAAATTCCATATTTCCTACATGTTAAGAAAATCTGCCTTAAGTGTTTTAAATGTTCTTGGTCCGATTTGGAAAAAGGTGTGAGGTCATCTAGATAAATGACCAGGAAGTCATGAATCTCTTTGGCAAAAGCAATATCCATTGCTCTTTGGAATGTGGCCCCTGCATTTTTCAACCCGAAAGGCATTTTTACATATTTGAAAGTTCCCCATGGGGTTGTAAATGCTGTTTTGTCTTGATCATCAGGGTGCACCAAGATTTGATTGAAGCCTGAGAATCCATCCAGTAATGAAATCCTTGAGGCCCCTACCACTCTTTGGAGGATATGATCCATCTTAGGTAAGGGATAGTTGTCTTTGAGAGACACTTGGTTTAGGTTTCTAAGATCAACACATAGTCTTATTTCACCAGTTTTCTTTCTTGTGGGCACCAAATTTGAAATCCAATCAGAAAACCTTATTGGTGCTATGATGCCAGCTTTGAACATTTTTTGAAGTTCTTTTTCAATTGAAGGGAGGAGCATGGGATTAATCCTTCTCAATTTCTGTTTGAATGGCTTTTGATTAGGCTTGAGAGGGATAGTATGCTGAATAACAGAGGTGTCATAGGATTTCAGATCCTCATAGCCCCATGCAAACACGTCCTGAAACTCTTTGAAAAGGTCAATGTATTTAGGCTTTTGATCAGGAGGTAAAGATGCAGACAATTTTATGATTTTGGGCTTGTCAATGGTACCAATGTTGCATTCTTCAATGGCTGCATTTAAGGGCTGCATTTTTGGTTTTCTGGGAATATCATTTGAATCAAAGATGTCCTCTAGTGGAGTTAGGCCTGTTGGTAGAAAATTATCTTTCAGCTCTATGATTTCAGCTTCAGCATTGGCCACTTCTTCACAACTGATTTGTTGAATTTGCTGAATGTTCTCCTTGTTGAAAATGGTTGGATTTAGCATTTGTTTTGCTGTTTTGGGTGATATTGGGTGGTTAGTTTGTTCAAACTGTATTTGTGATTGACTTGCTCTTTCAGTGTCAATATTTAGTCCTGCAAATTCTTGTTGCAAAGTTAAAAAATTGTTTATTTGCATATCATCCTCAAATACTTGCCAATCTTTAACATTGTTTGGAATGGAGGGTCTGTGTTTTATCTCAGCTGTGAAACAATTGTTAGGTTCCAATGGCAATTTGCAAGTACTTGCAAATGTGGCCAAACTATGAGCATGCAGATTATGGGTCCTAGAAATTTTGGTGATTTGGAATTCAGAGAAAGAGTTTAGTACTTCAGCAACAGCAGACCTATAAGACCTCAATCTTTTATCATTGGTGACAAAATTTCCCTTCACTTGTTGGATGACTAAATCTGAATCTCCCATGATTGAAACCCTGGCAGCTTGTAAGAACTTTATTAGCTTGAGGCCTAGTAAAAGAGCTTCATATTCCGCCATGTTATTAGTGCATCTGAAGTTTAATCTATAGGCTCTGCCTTCTGCATGACTGTTTTCTTTATTGTGTACCCAAACTCCAGCTCCCGCCCCTAATTTGTTGACTGAGCCATCAAATTCCAGGAACCATAGAATGTTTTGCTGTAGGGGGGACTTAATGATCTGTTCATGAGTTGGAGCTGTAAGTTGAAGTTCTGATTTTTCATCTGGTTTGTCTTCTAGGACAGTCTCCTTACTTGATGGAACTTGTTTGCTTTCTTGAGCAGCAGCTGTGTTTGATGTTTGCTTAATCTCTGTTTCTTGGGTAGCAGTTTGCTCATTGGTGTCTTCCTCTTGTCTGAGTGTCTTGGGTTCAACCTCATTGTCTGAGAGAGTTGCATTATCATTGAAGAGAATGTATGAGTCTATGTCTGAATGGACAACATATATTGGAAAGTTTTGAGGCTTTTCTTCACTGCTGACCATGTATTTCATTAATGTTTCTCTGTATAATCTCTTTGGTTGCCCAAAAACAGAGATGGTGGCATATGACATGTCTAATTGCAGGGAACCTTGGAGTTTAGCCCCCCATGACCTTGATAACAGCATACCATACTTGGGTGGGATATCAGCAACTACAACATCCATTAGAATTGTTTTATTTGGGTACTGGACAAGTGAGACACAGAGGTCTTTGATCAGGCCTAAGCACTTGACTTGGCTGGAATCAAAGGAGAATAAGTCCTTATATGGTCTTGTAATATCCAGGTTTAGTCTCTCCATGACTAATTTGGGCATCAGGTTGTGAGAGGCACCTGAGTCAAACATTGCATTGTGTAATATCTTGTCATGAATATGTAAACTGACATAAAAAGGTAAAATGCCTACACCTGTTGTCTTTCCATCCACCTCTGGGCCAAAAAGTAGCTCTGGGGTATCATCCAACACATTAACATCATCCTTGCTGCTGGTGAGTTGAAGGGACTTCTTGATCTGTTGTTTGTACATGTCATGCTTGGCTAGTTCTGAGAGAGGAATTGCTATCTTTAGTTTACTAATTTCAGTTTCTAGGTCAAAGGGTTTTTCGGATTGGGTCTTAGGGTTATGGATAACAGTCCTTACCTTGTTCACCAAATCTTCCTCTTGATTCTTATCTTGATTTTGGGACTTGTCTTTTTTACTCATCTCTTGAGGAATAACATTTAAATCAGGGTGAGAGGATGAAGTAGCCAGAGGCTGCTGTTTTAAGGACAATGGTTCAGTGATCTCTTCAATAATTACTTCTTCTGTAGGTGAATTTGCTTTGTCATTAGGCTCTGTGATTATGGCTCTTTTAGGCTGCTGATTATCCTTTATCTTTTCAGGCTGAGTTATGTTTACAGTTCTGCTCCTTAGCTTATATTGTCTATGGACTTCATAAACAGCAGTGTCATAGCCTTGTTTAAAGTCAAAGGATTCACCTGATTTAGTTTGGAACAGTTTGATTTCATCATCCTCATGATCCTCTTGTGTTAAGAAAACTTGACTTTCACCATCTAGACCCATTAAATTAATCTGAGGATCTTCATTGGGTTCAGTTGATGTGGAAGTTTCAGCATAATTTTCTTGGAAAGGAGGTCTTATGTCTTGGTCAGCACTGGCCTTGCCAACGTTTGGGTTTTGAGTTCTCCTAAAATTTGGATTCCTAGGAGGGTTGTTTTGTGGTGCTTCCCATGATGATTTTCTCTCAACCGATTCCACTCTATCACCCAATCTTTTCATTCCAGTGAGTATTGCATCCAGCTTTTGATCAAAAGCAGAGGGTTCTTCTTTGAAGGCTGTTCTCTTTTCCAACCTTGCTCTGTTTCTTTTGGCAATCAGGTTAGCTTCCACTGTGACAGCAACCCTTTGGGCCTCTGCAAGAGTTTGAGGGTCTCTTTCCTTTAACTGATAGGCCATATCAGGGTCAAAACCATCAGGGAATTTGTACAGAGCTAAATCAGGAGGGGGTCTTAAATTTTGTGGGATTGCGTTATATACATTGTTGAATCTTGCACAATACTCCAAAACAGTCTCTTGGGGACCTCTTTTGATGGTGTCATATTCCCCAAGTATGTGCAGAGGATCTTTCTTTTTCTCCCATCTGTTAGTAAAGGCTTGATACAGCTCATCAGGAGTTGTGATGGAATTTGCATTCAGGGATCTAAACCAAGTTCTTACATCCCCAGTTAGGCTTTGAACAAACATCCTCATTCTCACACTGTCATCATCTATTTCATAGGTCTCAAAATGGTCTTGCATCCTTTTGGCATGCTGAACAACTGTCAAAGGGCCAGTGGAGTCAAAATATGAGATTTTGGTTTGGTAGTCTTGGGGTAGAGCTGCAGCATTAGCTGGTATTTGCAAGGGTGCATATCTATTAGCCATATTTGGAGGGTTTATAGGGTTAACAGGGGCAGCTGGGATAATAGGAACAGTGGGTACCACAGGGGTAATAAGTAATGGTGAACCTAGAGTATTGGTCAAGGGGATATGTGCAGTGGATGAAGATGTGAGAGGAGGACTTTGAGATGTGGACGGTGAACTAGGGGAACTAGGGGTAGACCGGAAAAGGACCTTGCATGGAGTAGAGATGAGACTGGAATGATCTGAATCTGAGGTTAAATCAGCAGGCTGCTCCTGCCTTTGCTGCTTCCTAATGTTTCTAGGGATAGTATTTGGATTATCAACAATGATGGGTGGATTAGGGTCAGGATTTGCCCTAGTATGCCGTGGATTTTTCTTGGGAGCCAGCTTCTAACTATTTTTTAGGATTTTATAGGAAGTTTTTATATCTGCAAGGACTGGATAAAGATTTTGGAATGGCTATATATATTTCAAAGCTGAGATGAAGATTCACTGAAAAAGCTCTTCCCTAAAGCTGCCAATGTGACACAGAAACAGCTTTGAAGGCCTCCTGACTGATTCCAGGCTTGATCTGTAGCTTTGAGAGATGTATAGAAATTGGAAAATCCTAAGAAATTCCCCAGTGGAGTCGCCAATTATGTTAACACCCAGGTTGTTCCCTTTGACTCCCAAGGGAATACGGCCGGGGTAACCACTAACCAATCTTTGGATTACAGTTTCTAGCCAAACTGTAATCAGAGAGGGCTCTCTCTTTATGATTTGTCTCTGTTTTGATGGTATTTTAGGCTAGCTACTATGCTCAGGTTTTTGGTTTATGTTTTGGTTGAAGGACTTCTTTCAGTGCTTAAGATGTAGTGTTCAGATAGTAGTATAACATTGGGCAATGGAGTCTAGAGCTGTGAAATGCTTGAAATGCTGGAGTGATGATATTCAGACTGCAGGGCCTATTGGGTATCTCAAACAAACAAAATTTAAACTTAAGTGGTGATGTATGGTCAGCCAACAGAAAGCAATTAAGAATTCTCCATTAAGCTGGTGATGTGAAAGTGAACATGTTGCACAGGAGCAAACTTGAATTCCTGAAACAAAGGTCACTGTGAAAGATATATTCTGATAGTGCAGCAATTAAGAATTACACTTATCAAGATTATAGCTGAAGAAAACATTCATCAACAACATAGATTGAGCTCAGGGTATTGCATGAATAAATCCTGAAGGCTATTCTTTTTCTTTGTTGCTGAATATTTAGAAACTAGAAACATGTATGGATTGTAAAAGATTGAAACACATAACAAAGAGAGTTACAAAAAACTTATTGTATTGTGAGGTACACAGGAATCCTGCAGTTTTCAACGAACACCAGAACGCATTCAACACTTCAGAACTTTGAGAAATTCCATCACTTTCTTTATTAGACTCTGAAAGGATTACAGCATAAGAACTTCTTCAAGGGAAATCAACAACAACCCTTGCAAACTCATGCGAAGGGGGCTTTATAGAAATGTTCATACAAAATATCTCAGGCATTGAGTCATCTGAGAAAGAGATATCTTCATTACTTCATACAGAAAAGTAGATAAGAAGTTATTACAGTTTTGAATATAGCATAACTGCTCTTTAAGTCTGTCAGAAGATATTTTGACCTTTGGAGGTCACTGAGTCGGTTGGAACGCTTTGCTTTAAAGCTGGAAAATGTGCCTTTACGTTTGCTGCGCTGTATCTTCTCGGCCCTACCACCTGTGACTGTGCTTGCTGCTGTGGTGGCCGAACGGCTTGCTGAGCTGGCTCAGCTTTCATCCTTTCTTCGCATGCCGATTTTGTTAAGTTTTCCTGTGCATGATCATTTATAAAATTTGCAAAAATTTGATTTACAGGTTCTGGTTTGATAATATTAAATGTATCAATCTATTCCAGACTTCCTGTGTGGGCAATTGGTGCTTCACAATTGCCTCTATGGTTTCATCTGCCTCGGTATATTTATAAAAATTTGGAGGCACATCGAACAGATGATTGATTTCGTTCATGATGAAGAACAGGTTTTCCACCCTGTTGTAGAGAGTCTGCCTTGATGCTGGCCCTGATTCTGCTGAAGTGCTGGGCTGTTCTGCAACTTGACTAGAAGCATAGGCATTGACCCTTTTGGCATAGTTTTCATGGGTAAGCAGTTTGCCTACACTGCTTAGTATGCTGGAGAGACCTCTGTTTTGCAATGCCTGGAACCTGTCCATGAACCTGTTGATTTCGGTCTGCATATCTTGGGTCCTTCTCTCCAATGTTCCAATCAGGTTTCTTAATGTCAGGACCCTTTTTACCATTGAGATTGTCTCAGTCCTGTTGGCAATTCCTATGGTGGTCAGTTGAGAGCTTGTCCTGTGATTTAATATATTGATCATTCTATTCGCAGCATCAGGCATGTTGCCAAGGCTTGCTCTTGCTCTGTGTATCTCCCTATTTGCCTTTGTAATGAGCTCTGACTGCTCATGTATGGTCTCAATGAAATGCCACTGGTCAGTAATGGACTGGCCAATGTTGGCCCAGAGGACTGTTCTGAGTTCTGCTGTTACTTTATCGAGTGTGAGCTCTTTCTCAAGCTCAGTTATTCTCTTTTTGAGAGCTTTTATCTCTCTTTCCTTCTCAGCTACATTCTGTTTGCTCTTATCATATCTTTCATTTATTTTGGCCAATTTCTCCCTGGTCTCATTCAGTTCTGTCATTTGAGCTTCCAGGGCCTGAATCTCATTCCTTAGTTTTTGCATATCCAAGCTAGGGGCCTGCTCTATTGTTGGTGGTGCTGAAGTAGATGGTGCTGCTTGTTCAGTCTGTTGAGGAGGAGGAATAGTAGTTGGAGCAGCTTCCTCAAGGTTTATTACTTCAGGAGGAGGCTGAGAGGTCTGACCTTCTTCTCTTTGCTTCAAAGCTGCCTGTAATGCTGCCTGTGCAGCCTCTGATTCTCCCAGCTTTTCTTGTGTCTGGATGAGCTGTTTATAGAGAGACACCAACAAAGCTGTGGCATCTTGATCATGCCTTTGTTGAGCTACTTCATCTGTCTGAGGGTGAATTGTGGCTGGGAGTTTGATCTTTCTTCTTAAAGCTGCCATATCTGCATCCCTCAACTTTAATATTTCTTGTATGCCCTTGATATCTTTGGGGTCATGCCCAATCTCAATAATTATATCTTCTAGGGACCTTATTCTGTTGTCCTTTGCTTGTGAGGATGCCCTTTCCAACTCAAGTTGGGCAGCCGTATTATTAAGGCTATTTTCTAGCCTATAGTTATCCAATGTCTTGTCTGCCAAGGAAGCATAGACCATTTCACCTGTTTGTTTATGCAATTCAATTTTATCCATTGGGTGGATGTCCTTGGCAAGGACCTCAAGGTTGGTCCTCAAGTAGTCAGAAGGGGACTTTGGCTGCAAAGTAGTTGGCATGAAATGAGTCATGATCATCTTGCCCTCCTGGACATCATATGCAGACATTAGTCGCTGCTGGTTGGTGGGAGCCATGTTCAACAAATGGTTATACAGCTGTATTTTTATGGGCTCATTCCTTTTCTTTATTTCAATGAACTGCTGCTTAATGCTCAGTTCACCCTCTCTCTGCTGGCTAGAGGAGCTCACTTCTCCTCCCACTGTTCTGTCCTGTTCCTGCTGAAAGGAACTTGCAGATGCTTCCCTGCTGGGTGGGGCCATGCCAAAAGACTGTCCTATTGGCATTTCTTCCTCTGAGAAAGGATTGATTCTCTGTCTTTTCTCCCCATGAGTTGTGGATGTTGTAAGGGGAGTCTCTCTGTCCCTTTTCCTGCTTGTATCCTCCTTTTGTGGGGTTTGGAGGATTGATGCCTCAGCTGAGGTTTCTTGCCTTGGAGGCACAGTTTGTTCAGTGGATTTAGGGGCTTCCACTGTTTGCTCTTGCTGGACAGGCTGCTCCTGTCTTTGTTCTTCTTGCTGTTGGTGTTGTGGTTGTTGCTGCACTTCCTGCTGCAACACTTCTTCTTGCTGTTCCACCTGTGTTTCCATTTGCTCTTCAGTCATAGGAGGTGGCTGCTCCTCCCCCATTTGCTTTTCTTTGCCTTTGCTGGATGTCTGCTGAGTGTCCATGGCAGCTTGCTGATGTGTTGTTGATGATGAGGCAGCTGCTCCAAGTTGCCTTTGATATGAGAAGGAAACCTGTCCACAAGTTTCCAAGTCAGCTTCTTTTTGAATATTTCTAGCCTCTTGTTCTAGCATCTGCTCTCTAGTAATTTCCTCTTCTAGGGTGCCCTCTTTCCAGCTCAAGGAATTGGCATACTTTTCAATATGGGGCAGCTTAACATGTGAATAGTTACCCAATTTGTGTTTTATCCTCCTGAGGGAAATAAAATGATTGCGGTCATAAGGTGACCATTTGAAACTGGTTTGCAATTTGAGGCTTGCTAGGATCATATCTGCCTCCTTCCATCCCTCCTCTCTTTTGTTGTACAAAAAAGGGCCTAGCTGGCTCCTTACCTTCAGTTGTACCTTCTTGTTTTTGCTTTGGAAATGGAAGTAGTCAGCATATCCAAACTGCCTGAAATATTCTAAGGCAAAAAGTCTCATGGGGACATACCTTGGAAGCCTAAAAGGGTCCAACTCACAGCCATATACTCTGATTACTGTGTGATGCTGGTAAAAATACCAATCACCAATGCTGTAGGATTTGGAGAGATGGAGAACTCTCTGCATATCATCGGTTAACCTTGGAGGAGGGACACCATACAGCAATGTCATAGCTGGGTGAATGAACAGGTCTATAAATTCACAGTATGTGTATGGCGATTGAGAAACATGATGGAAGACTGGAGTCCAAAACACAACTGACCTTGGATTCCCCTGGACATTAAGTTTCTTGAGGGGAATGGAGAAACTGTCTGGCTGATAAAACAAGAACAGATGGTAGATGTATGAGGTGTATCTGAACACCCTCTCCCTTGGTAGATTCATTAGCTGCTCATGGATCTTTTCTGCAATATAAGTGGCATAGTCATAGTGTACAGCTGGAGGCTTTCCAGGAGAAAATATGGACAGCATTGCCATTATAGTATCATCAACATCTTCAATTCCTCTAAAGCCCAGGACATAGCTGATCAAATCCACTAGCATTCTGCCCAGGTCATTCAGGTAGTGATATCCAATAGGAGGAGTCCTTATAGTTTCAGAGCTTGGCTGTACAAATAATTGGTTAATTTTGGTAATCTGGGCACTTGACAGATTCCTCCCCTTCTTTATTAAGTCCACCATGGAAAGAGGGGTTAATGGCCTTGCAGAGTGGAAATGTAGCATCTCATTTATGGTTTCTGGGGTGATAAAGAACAAAACTAAGCCTGTAGGACTGAGAACAGCTCTCTGGCAAGGATCATAGCATTCCTGGCACTTATGGATCAAGTCTGGAAGGGTATTGACTTGAGGGAGGTTGTAAATGGGCAAATTTGACTCCCAAATCCCTAAAATATCAGCTCCATTAAGATGTTGGGCTTTCAATTCATTTAGCATGTGAATATTGAACTTGGAACCCATTGGAAACCAATCTAACATCTGATAATCCACATCTCCCAGGGCTTTCCATGCTATTTCCCTATGAGGGGCATTCGGGGGCTGGACATTCAGGTCTATTGGTGTCTCCATGGCTACTGAAGCTTTTGAACTGTAGGTGAACCGGTTTCAATCGAGCAGAACAACAGAGAGGAATGTTTTCTTGCAATGGAAGTGAATTGTAAGAAACAGAAGGCAAATTGAATAAACAGCAGTTGAAATACTGCTTTGAAGTGTAAATAAGACCAATGCCAGGTATCAATCTGTCTCTTTTGGCAGGTATGTACAGTTTGAGTGACTGGTTCGCGATTGCGCGAACAGAGTTACAGTTTCTTATGAGAATGTGGGCAAACAAGGCTCAGCTGGTGCTTTTCGACTTCACAGTTGTGAATGGGGCTAGACACAGGAATTTTACCGGCAATTTATAAGTTTCGGTGTCTTTTAATCTTTTTGAGGGAATTTACAGACAAATTAGGCATATGAAGGATTTACAAAGGTAAATACCTGGTAAACAGCGAGCAGCGGTCACGAACGTGGGTAGAAATGGTACGCCGGAGGTCTCCAGATCGATTCCAGTAAGGTGGCGCAGGTTTGAACGTAAAGAAGCATGCAGAGAAAGCAACAGCGAATTGGCAAAAGTGTGAAAAAACACGAAAATTGGCCAAAATATGGATTTTTTGGGACTTTGGCGCTTTTTTGGGATGACGTCAGCATGACGTCATCAGGTGGGGTCAAGGTCGGATGACGTCAGCATGACGTCACTGGGTGAGGTGGCAAGCTGCGATTGGTCCACGGGGATGATGAAGTGGCAGACACGTCAACGCAGGGGCGGACAAAGGTGCTGACGCGACGGCGGGGTGGCAGTGACGTGGGGATGACGCAAGCCCGGCAAAACAGGTGGTAAGTGAAATAGCGGTAATGGTTTTCTTGGACCGCTTATAATACGGCGACGGTTTTGTCAGAGCCTGACCCGAGAAGCTGTGAGGGCGACGCGTGGCTGCGGCGTGACGTAATCCTTCGTCATTTTCTCGGGTGCTAAAGCTCCGTCGTCGTGTCCAACCCGATATGCATGTGGACCGTTCGATCGAGGGTGCCTGATCGGACGGCGGACGGGTTGCTGAGTTGATCGGGCAATACGGAAGGGGGGCGGGATTATAATAATATATCCCTTGGGACTAGTGCTCGGCGGAAACCTTTGGGAAGCGGCGGATTTGCTGGTTTTTTTAATGTATTTTCAATAAAACCCATACAGCGCCCGAACCATTGGATAACATAAAAAAGTGGGTTTTTCATGTATATTTTTGTAAAAATGCGCCCGGTGCTCAGATTTTGGATAAAGGAGAAAAATGGGTTTTTTGAGTGTTTTTGCAGATGAAGCGGGTTATAGGTAAAAAGGCTTTTTTCAAGGTTTTCTTTGGCAACAAAGGGTTTAATGGGTCAAATGGGTTCAAAAAGAGGGGAGGGGGTAAGGCTTAGGTTTATCAAAGTGACCAGATGTCATTTTGATCCCTGACAGAGAACATATGGCTATAATGCCAAGGGAAGGGATATTTATACCATGTTTGGGGTTTATACACCATGGTGTTATAATACTAGAAAAGGGGTAAAATGGGGGATTTATATAATAGAATTAGTGGTCAATATGGATGAAATGGGTGGATGAGGGGGAATATCACTAAGTTTATTTGAAAATCACTTAGCTTAGGGAGTAGATCAAAATGAAAAGAATTTTAGACAAGAAATGTGGCTTTTAAAGGACTAAGAACCACCATAAAACCACCAATTCTTCCATGGATATCAACTGATGATGGGATGTTAGTAATGAATGGGAAAGGGGATAAGTGGGAAGTTAGACATGCTTCTTTGCTTTGTTGCAACCTGATGGATAAGAACACCTTCTTAATTCATTGAATTTGCTTTGTGAACATAGGTCAACACACACTCAATTGTAATGAATGATACTTCTGCAACCCCATCTGCCTACCCATCTACTTGCCTAGCATTTTTTGTTTCTTCTTGGAGGGTGCACTTAGGCTAGCAGACCCTCATTTGCCTTTTCTTTTCTTTGGCTTTTTCCTTTTGATTTTCTATCTAATTCTACCCTTATTGCTTCCAAGGTCCCAGATTAAGCAGTTGGGAACCTTACTTCTCTACCTAAGCTACTTGTCTGCCAAGATTAAACAGTTTGGACAGACTTCTCTCTCTATTCTACAACTGAAAATTTAAAACATGGCATGATCCTGATTAGGCTGTTGGACCATCCATCAAAATTTAGACAACATCAAGCTATAGGCACAGATTGTATTCTCTTGGAAATATGTGATCTTTGCATCATCAAAGCAGAGCATATTTGGGCCTTTCCTTGCCAATCATGAAATATGAAACCTATTGGTATAGGTAGCTAACAGCCACCACAGGCGTTGCATCTTCATCTAATAGCTACTCTAGAGGCACCACTCCTTTTTAAGGTACAATTTAACTTCAATATTCTTGTATTTGAGGGCCAAATAGATGTAAAAACCACATATAAATGGCTGAATTTGTTGGAAGGATATTTTTTCAGTTCATGACTTTTCTAATTGGGAAAAGATTAATTTTGGACTTCTCAAATTTGCCCATGTAAAGGACTGGTGGGAAACCTACTATGAACAAAAGGATGAGAGGGAATCCTCATTGTTTTCATTCGCATCCACTTGGGATTATTTTCGAGATGCCATCAAGGAACAATATTACCCTGTAAAGAGCTATGAAGATACATACATAAAGTGGACCATCCTATGGTAGGGAAGGGACCAAGATGTGTCAGAGTTCACAAATATTTTCCATACCCTCTACATGAAGTTGGGTATCAAGGATCTTGAGTAGCATTTGGTTCTCAAGTACCATGACTATCTACAAAATTGCATCCAGGATGAGATGGAGCTCCTAGACATCTCCTTGCTTGGCATGGATACTGATACGCTGTCAAGATTGAACAGAAGTTTAAACAGAAGAAGCAAGACATTGGATTTGCAAATCCAATGCGCAAAGTTGCTCCCAAACCATAGAGCAAAGGCCAAAGCCAAGCGAGGCGACCCATGACAACCCACTAAAGTTGCAAGCAAAGAACAACGCCATGAAGACAAAGAAGGGAATGGGAAAATGGTGTGAGTTCCATAAGAGCTCCACTCATAACATGAGCGAGTGTTGGGCTAAGAAGTCATTGGTGGTCGAGTTGAAGGCTTCAAATCAGACACGTTCTGAATCTGAGTAAGAACCCGACAAGGGGAATGAAAAAGGGAAGCAGATCATTGATACAAAGCCCAGTTCCACCATGGCCACCAACATGATCCAAAAGAATGAGCATGACGATCCAGAGGAGGGGGAATTCCTATTCCACTCACAGATGTGGTTGAAAGGTTCTCCGTTGTAGTTCATTGTTGAAAACGAGAGGAAAAAGAACATCATTTCAATAGAGGTCGTGAAGCGATTGGGCCTACTAACGATAACACATCTGCAACCATACACCATTGGGTGGCTTCACCAAGGACGAGATCTCTGCATCAGCCAACGGTGTCGCCTTCTCTACATGATCAATCCCTTCACGGATGAGGTGTTGTGTGATGTTTCTACTCTTGAAGTTTGTGATGTATTATTAGGACAACCATACTTGTGGAAGTGACATGTTGTATATGAATCTAGACCTTTCTCTTTGATTATTACTTTGGGCGATAAGTTGTACATGATACCGAATGTATCCTTGCCTATTTCCATCTCTTTGATCACTGTAAAGAAATGCAGTAAGATCATTTACCAAACTAGGAAAAAAAATTTCCTTATGATTTGCCTTCAGGACAAGAAGAAGGTTTTGTCCATGACTTCTAGACAGGGCTCCTCTGCACAATAGTAGCAGATGGACAAGGTCGTGGGGGAGTACATGGACATTTTTGCCTAACCTAGAAGGGTACCTTTACATTGTCAGGTCAAGCAATCCATCAATCTGACCCTGGGTATGTCGCTACCCAATGGATCAATCTATCAATGCTCTGTTCTGGAGAATGATGAGATCAAGAGGTAGATTCAAGAGTTGTTACAGAAAGGGCACATTAGGCTAAGCTCATCACCCTGTGGGAGCCCGATTTTATTGGTACAAAAGAAATAAGGGACTTGGAGACTCTCTATTGACTATCAGGCGTTGAACAAGATCACTGTCTAGAATAGGTACACAATCCCACAAATTGATGACCTTCTGGACCAGCTCAAGGGGGCCAAATATTTCAACAAAATTGACTTGGAATTTGGTTATCACTAGGTGCCTATCGAACCCTTCGATGTGTGGAAGATTGCCTTCAAATTGAAGGAGGGCCTTTTTGAATGGTTGGTCATGCCTTTCGGGTTGACGAATGCCCCCACAACCTTCATGAGATTGATGGAAAAAATATTGTGACCCTTCACCAATTCATTCGTGGTGGTGTATTTAGATGACATCTTAATCTTCATCTAGAGTTGGGAAGAGCACTTCTGCCATATTCAGTAGGTCCTTCAAACCCTATGAAAACACAAGTTGTGTGCCAATTTGGAGAAATTCACTTTTGGCATGAACCAAGTTCAATATTTGAGGTACATCATTGATGCGTAGGGTGTGAATGTCAACCCAGCCAAAATACAAGTCATTGGGGATTGGCCAGCCCCAACCAGTCTATAACAGAGCTCCACAACTTTCTAGGTCTTGCCAATTTCTACAGCAATACTCAGACACACATACTCACTTTCTTCATATTTTGTTGTACGCGTACCTTCCTTTGAAATCCCTGCAACCTACTTCCTTGACTTTCCCATCTCTATGCTCTGAAAACTTACTTCCATTAGTTAAGCTATTACATAAGGAACCAAGCTTTGTTACCAATTGTTGGAAATACTAAGAGTGGGGTGAATCAATATTTCTTAGCAAGTAGCACTTTTTAATATTTTTAGAGCATTAGTTAATCTTCAATTATTATTATTATTGTTCTTCTTCAGATAGTCATAAGAAATAATCAACAATAGACAACACCTTAACACAACGTAGAAAGATAAAACAGAGAACATAAATATTTTTCTGTGGAAAAACCCCTCCGGGTTAAAAACCACCGAACGCTAATTTAGTAATTGTCTTCTCCCTGTTAAAAGAAAATTGATTACATCATTATTTTAGCTACAATTGAGGGAGGTGTCAACCCCCTAATTCACATGATACAACCTGTAGGACACTACTAGACCCTAATATCCTGTTGCAACAGAAGGATGCCCCAATTCCCTATAGATCAGGCTACAACTTTATGAGTGTCCCAAAACTTTGTTTACCAGATACTATTGGAGAGGATGCTTTTCTACCCTGTTAGTTTATCAGCCACAACTGAATGGACACCACAACACCCTGTGCAAGCCACAACTTTCCCTAGCACCACCCTGCCATTCTAAGGTGTTCTAAGGCCACAACGTGAAGGTGACTCTAATCACCTAGAAGGGTCAGTAGATCACGTTTCACAATTTTCACACTGGATCCCCTGTACTCTGAACCAATGTAGAATCGATGTAAGAAAGATGTAGAATAAATGTTGAATACTGGTAGTTCATGATCATTGTTGCCACAAATTAATCACTGCACAATGCTACGCATCAAGATATCACTATTCAACTGCACATCACTTTCACTGCACGTTGTATATCACTATCATTACAAATCACTGCACAACTATTGGCTATGACTGCAATGAGCTGCTCACGAATGAATAAGCATCAAGAATCAATATATCATGCTGCCACACTATATCAAGTTGCACACGATGTTGCAACCTTCTGGCACTACTATCAAATGATGGCACAAACCAGGGTGCCTCAGGTCATCCCTATGACCTGCCTCTAATTCTCTCAAATTATGCCCTTAGAGAGCTACCAACTTATGTGTAAACACTATTGTTTAGTTGATCAAACCATGTTTTCCATATTTACGTTAGTATTTACAACTATATGATAATGCCTTCACCACTTGTTTCCCTTCCGCTGCCTCTTGCCTCAAGAATCCACACTTCGTTTCCTCAGAAAATTTTTCTAATCTACCTCAAGAAGGTCGAGTAATTTCAGAGGTTAAGCATAAAAAGATTTGTTGAGATGTTATGTTTTGGAGGTTAGGAGGAGTCTCTTTTTATAGTGTGTGGTGAAGCTAGTTAGGGGCTCTTAAGAGATAGATGTTAGGGTCACACTTTTCTTTTTATCTTTATAAATATTATTTTATTATTTTAAATAATTGTCTTTATTTGTAAGAAAGCCATTTAGGTATTAGGTATGTTTTAATAGTGTTTGGTAAGAGCTTCATAGGATATATGTTGGATAGACTTTAATATTAAGTAAATTCTTAATGAGCATTTTTTAAATGGCACTGAATGGTTTCTTAAGCCCTAAACAATAGTTTACTAAATTATAGATTATGATTTTGATGGTACTTAGGAGTCATATGGGTTCCTCGTGGTTTGATGCCTTTGCTTAAGACATTATTGTGAAAATAAACCGTCTGGTGCTTAATTTGAATGTTCAAAACCAATGGAGGTGTTACAAGTCACCTTCTCTTGGGGTTTTAGCCCAAATATTGGGGTCACCGACTTCAAAAGTGAATATATCTGAAATTAGGAGTCCTCTTGGGGTGTACCACATATAAAAAAAACATATTTTCAAGGAGAATCTAATGGAATATATCTACAATCCAATCTCAATGATTTGACCTAACAAAAACCTTCAACAAGGTAGGGGCACATCCTTAGTCTAAGGTATGCAAACTCTAGAACTAGAGTTTTTAACCATCCAACAATTTAGCTTTCATCTTGATGTAATCCGACAATTAATAATGAGCATTCATTAACCATTTGACATCAATGACTGGTGTTTTTGGTTAAATTCAATCCTACTCAACTCCATGGGTTAACATCAGTGACAACACCAACCAACAATCTCCCCATTTGTCATTGATGGCAACACATGTACTCATATGAGTACAACTCCCCCTACTTTCATGCTTCATCTCCTTCTCAGGTTTTTCTCTCTCCCTTTGGCATCAATGGCAAAGGGTTACTCCCCCTTGAGAATTTGCTTGCCTCATGTGGACTTGTTATCTTCCTTTGCTCCCCCTAGTGAGAATCCTCTTGTAATAATATATCAATGATGATCCCTGTGGACTTGTGCCCAGAAGAGAAGCTTTCCTTTGTGAACTTGTAATCCTTCAACTGTACTTCTCCCCCCAAACCTGTTATGAAAAGACCATATTGTTCAAACTATCTGTCTCTCAATCGTATAATTGTGCCATATACTGCTGCATAGACACCCCCTCTATAAAATTCAAGGATTCAACAAACCGAATTGTTCAAAATAGTGAGTCACCTAATGGGCCATCTTGACTTGAGTCATTATCTGTAGTAACTACTAATTCCTATTCCCTTTTTGCTTTTACGAATCCTGAAAGCATAACTGTTGAAACCTTCTTATCTGCCTGGTCTTCCTGTACCTGTTTCCTTTTCAAAACCTTCTTATTCTTATTGTCAAGATTTTCAATCATGGTTGATTCCATCTTTTACCTGCAGTGACGAGTTATGTGTCCATAGATACCACATTTGTAACATTCAATGCCATTCATAGAAGGTCATGTTTGGTGTCTATCTCGTGATCCCGCAAACTTGCTTCTAGGGTTTTTTTCATAATAGTTGTACCTTCCAGAAACTTCAAAATCCCTAGCCATATGTCGATAGTAGCAAATAAAAAGAGATAACCATTGAATAAATTTGTGTACTTGAATGGTTCATTCAGATGAAATGGTCCTTAATAATTGTACCTGTAAATAACTTTACAATCCCTGGTCGTATGTACATAGTTAGCACATGAAAAATGATAACCATTAAATAGATGAACATACCTAGAAGATTTATCATTCTTCTTTGGAGGTAGGGTTGTAGTATGTTTTCATCCTTTTCTCTTGACTGCGTTGGTATTTTTCTTTGGAGTTGAATCATTCTACTTTGGCTTTTCAGTTAGATCAACTTCCTTCTTAGAATCATCCTATGAAGATGTGGAGCTTGTACCTTCATCAACTGGAGCTTTACCAACTTTATTTGCCTTCATTTTTGCTTCATCTATCTTATCTTGCAAGTTTTATTTTTGTGATCCCTTGAGTTTCTTGATCTCATCACGGGTTGCATCAAGTTCTTCTTTCTTTTAAGCAAGATCTTCTTGGAACCATCTTTTCAAGATATCCCCTTTTTTCTTCCTCCTCAACCTGTAGCTTGAGAAGAGTCGTCTTCTCTACTTCTCTGTTGAGAACCTGTAAACGTTCCTTTTTCTCCTAATTTTCAATGTTGAGCTTGCTTAGTTTAGTTGAATAGGTTTCCAATTCCTTTTGATTTTGGTCAAATGCGGATATGTATCTTTGATCAGATTCCTTCCTTTCAATTTCTAATTCTTGCATCTATTGTTTGATCTTGCTAATATTTGCAAAGTCTATGTCGAGTTCTTGTTACTTTTGTTGGATTTCTCTCTAAGTGAGTTCTTGTGTCTCTGTATTCGTAACTTCTTCCAATTGAGTTCTAAGATTTCTAATCATCTTCTCAAACTCTTCATTTTACTTGATGAGTTATTTTTCTCTCTTCATTTATGCTTCCAAAAGTCTTGTCTTTTCCTTTTGACTTTTGAGTTCCTTTATCACCTTGATCACATGATTTTGAAACTCTGTCTTACTCATTTCTCCCATTTTTTCATCATAATCATAAGGATCTGAATTTTCAATAACATCTTCACCTGATTATTTTGTTGAATAAAGATTATGAAGCTTTTCCCAAAGTGCTTTAGTTGTTGAACATTGACCAACTTTTGTTTTCACAAAATTTGGGAAAACATTCAAAATTACATTCATGGCCTTTGCATTGTACCTTTTAGCTTCATCGATAGATGTGTCTCCAAAGACAATTGATTCCCATACTCCATGTGCCTGTAAATGCACTTCCATCATGGATTCCTATATCCAGTAATTATCTGCATCAAAATCAAGGGTTTGTACACAATACTCACTTTCTTCAGATTTTGTTGTACTTGTACCTTCCTTTGAAATCCTTGCAACTTGCTTCTTTGACTTTCCAATCTCTATGCTCTGAAAATTGGCTTCCAGTGGTTAAGTTGTTACCTAATGAACCAAGATTTGTTACAAATTGTTGGAAATACTAAGAGGGGAGTGAATCAATATTTCTTAGCAAGTAGCACTTTTTAATCTTTGTAGAGCATTAGTTAATCTTCAATTATTATTATTGTTCTTCTTCAGACGGTCATAAGAAATAATCAATAGTAGGAAGAAAGAAAAATAGAGCACACAAATATTTTTCGGTTGAAAAACCCCTCCAGGTCAAAAACCACTAAATGCTTCTTTAGTAATTGTCTTGTCCCTGTTAAAAGAAAATTAGTTAGATCAAGATTTCAGCTACAACTGAGGGACGTGTCAACCCCCTAATTCACAGGCTATAACCTATAGGATGCTGCTAGACCCTAATATCCTATTGCAACCAGAAGGATGCCCCAATGCCCTTTATATTAGGCAACAACCTGATGAATGCCCCAACATTTTGTTTACCAGATACTATGGAGAGGATGCTTCGCTTCCCTGTTAGTTTATCAGCCACAACTAAATGGATGACATAATGCCCTGTGAAAGCCACAACTTTCCCTAGAACCACCCTGTCATCTTGAAGTGTTCTTAGGACACAACCTGAAGGTGACTCCAATAAGCCAGAAGAGTCTGTAGATCACATTTCACAATTTTCACACTGGATCCCCTGTACTCTGAATCAATGTAGAATAGTTGTAAGAAAGATGTAGAATAAAAGTTGAATCCTGGTAGTTGTTGATCATCGTTCCCACAAACTAATCACTACACAATGCTACACATCAAGCTATCATTGTTCAACGGCACATCACTGTCACTGCACACCGTATATCACTGTCACTACAAATCACTACACAACTGTTGGCTATCATTGCATGTCACTATAATGAGCCGCTCACAAATGAATAAGCATCAAGACCTAATATATCATGCTGCCACACTATATCAAGTTGCACACAATGTTGTAACCTTCTGGCATTGTTATCAAATGATTGCACAAACCAAGGTGCCTCATGTCATCCCTATGACCTGCCTCTAATGCTCTCAAATTCCACTCCTTGAGAGTTATCAACATACATGTAAACAATGTTGTTTAGCTGATCAAATATTTTTGTCCATATTTATGTCAGTTTGTACAACTAGATGATATTTCCTTCAACACTTGTTTCCCTTTTGTTGCATCTTTCCCCTGGAATCCATACTTCTCTTCCTCAAAAAAATTCACTAATCTACCTCAAGAAGGTCAAGTAATTTCAGAGGTTAAGCATACAAATATTGTTTGAGTTGTTATGTTTTGGATGTTAGGAGTCTCTTTTTGTAGTGTGTGGTGAAGCTAGTTAGGGGCTCTTAGGAGATAGACATTAATGTCACACTTTTCTCTTTATCTTTATTAATATTATTTTATTGTTTTAAATAATTGTCTTTATTCCTAAGCAAGCCATTTAGGTATTTGGTCTGTTTTAATAGTGTTTGGTAAGAGATTCATAGGATATACGTTGGAGAGACTTTAGGCTTAAGAAAATTCTTAATGAGTGTTATTTAAATGATATTGAATGGTTTATGAAACACTAAGGAAGAGTTTACTAAAGTATAAATTAGGCTTTCGATGGTACATAGGAGTCATAAGGGTGCCTAGTGGCTTGATGCCTTTGCTTAGACATTATTGTGACAATAAAATGTCTGGTGCTTAATTTGAATGTCCGCAACCAATATTGGAGGTGTTCCAAGTCACCATCTCTTGGGGTTTTAGCCCAGAGACTTGGGTCATCGACTTCAAAAGTGAATATCTCTCAAATTAGGAGGTCTCTCGGGGCGTACCACATATAAACAAAAATGTATTTTCAAGGAGAATATAATTACCTATATCTACGACCCAAACTCAATTATTTGACCTACCAAAAACCCTCAACAAAGTCAAGGCACATCCGTAGTCTAGGGAACCCAAACACTAGAACTTGGGTTTTTAATCATCAAATAGTATAATTACCATCTTGATGTAATCTGACAATTACTAAGAAGTGTTCATTAACCCTTTGACATCAATGACTGGTGTTTTTGGTCAAAGTAAAACCCAATCAACTCCATGGGTTGACATCAATGAAAACACCATCCAACAATCTCCCCTTTTGACATTGATGGTAATACATGTACTCCTCCTCCGAGTACAACTCCCCCTACCTTAATGCTTCACCTCCTTCTTGAGATTTCAATATCCTTCTCAGGTTTTTCTCTTCCCCTTTGACATCAAAGGCAAAGGGTTACTCCCCCTAAGAATTTGCTTGCTTCATGTGGACCCATTATCTTCCTGTGCTCCCCATAATGAGAAGAACCTTGTAATAGTCTATTAATGATGATCCCTGTAGACGTGTGCCCTAAAGAGAAGCTTTCCTTTGTAAACCTATAATCCTTCAACTGTTCTGCTCCCCCTGAACCTATTATGAAACTGCCATCTTGTTCAAACTATATGTCTGTCAATCGTAGACTTGTGCCATATACTACTGCATAGACTCCCCCTCTACAAAATTCAAGGTGTCACAAACTGGATTGTTCAAAATAGTGAGTCACCTAACGACCCATATTAACTTGAGTCATTTTCTGAAGCAACTACTAATTTCTCATGACCTTTTGCTTTTACGAGTCTTGAAAGCTCTTCTAATCTACTTGTGGTTCCTGTACCTGTTTTCTTTTAAAAACCTTCTTATTCTCGTCGTCAATCTTTTCGTTCATGGTTGATTCCACCTTGTACCTACAATGGCAAGCTATGTGTCCATAGTTATGAAATTTGTAACATTCAATGCCATTCATAGAAAATTATGTTTGGTTCATGTCTCGTGATCCTTCAAACTTGCTTCTAAGGTTTTCCCAATAATAGTTGTACCTGCCAAAAAATTCACAATCCCTAGCCATATGTCCATAGTTAGCACATAAAAAGCAATAACCATTAAGTAATTTTGCATACCTGAATGGTTAATTCGGATGCAATGGTCCTTGATAATTGTATCTGTCAACAACTTTATAATCCCTAGCCATATGTCCATAGTTAGCACACGAAAAACAATAACCATTAAATAAACAAACATAACTAGAATATTTATCATTCTTGTTTGGAGGCGGTGTTGTAGTATGCTTTTGTCCTTTGCTCTTGATTGCATTGGTCTTGTTCTTTAGAGTTGCAACATTCTTATTTGGCTTTTCACTTTGATCAACTTCCTTCTTAGAATCATCCTGCGGAGATGTGGAGCTTGTACCTTCATCAACTAGAGCTTTACCAACTTTAATTGCCTTCATTTTTTCTTCATCTATCTTATCTTGCAAGCATTGTTTTTGTGATCCCTTGAGCTTGTTGATCTCATCAGGGGTTGCATCAAGTTCTTCTTGCTTTTGAGCAATATCTTCTTGAAACGATCTTTTCAAGATATCCTCTTTTTTTCCTCCTCAACCTGTAGCTTGAGAAGAGTGGTCTTCTCTACTTCTTTGTTGAGAACATGTAAATGTTTCTTTTGCTCATCATTTTCAATCCCGATCTTACTTAGTTCAACTGAATAGGTTTCCAATTCCTTTTTCTTTAGGTCAACTATAGATATGTATCTTTGATCAGATTCCTTCCTTTCAATTTCTGCGTCTTACATCTGTTGTTTGATCCTGCTAATATCTGCAAAGGATGTGTCGAGTTCTTGTTGCTTTTGTTGGATTTATCTCTTGAGTTCTTGTGTCTCTGTATTCTTTACTTCTTCCAATTGAGTTCTAAGGATGCTAATCATCTTCTCAGACTCTTCATTTTCTTTGATGATTTCTTTTGCCGTCTTCAATTCTTCTTCCAAAAGTCTTGTCTTGTCCTTTTGACTTTTGAGTTCCTTTCTCACCTTGATCTCTTGATTTTGAAACTTTGTCTTACTCATTTCTCCCATTTCTTCATCATAATCAGAAGGATCCAAATTTTCAATAACATCTTGACCTGATTGCTTTATTGAATAAAGATTATGAATCCTTTCCCAAAGATCTTTAGTTGTTGAACATTAACCAACTTTTGTTTTCATAGAATTTGGCAAAACATTCAAAATTACATTCACGGCCCTTGAATTGTACCTTTTAGCTTCGTCGCTAGATATGTTTCTGTTGGCATTATGATTACGGTATGGCTCTATGTTACAGATGTTGTACTTGATGGCAACACCCTCTAGTGGCAATGCTTTGATCAGGCTCTCAAAATGTTGAAAATCAAGAAGTACGTAGGAGAACAGTCCAGAAGATGCGTACACGCAGGTACAGCGTGAAGGGACCACGGCCAGACATGCAGTTCACCCGTTCAGAGGGTGCGTACCCCCAGTTTCACTTACTCCAAGGCAGAAAAGCGTGCTCACGTGGGGTTTCCTATGTTTGGCCCATGGTATTTAGCCCGCCGCTCTTGATCCTATGGTTTTGGCCTGTGGTATTGATTTATATTATTATTTTTATTGAGCCCCATGTTTTTGGGCCCCTGGTATTGGTTATCTATGGTATTGATGCATGATTTTAGGAGGAGCTTGCCTATATAAAGCAAAGGAGATCATTTGGCCAAGTATCTTTTGCAAATTGAATATCTTAAGATCTGAAATATTGGGTTATTGCTTAAAAGGTTGATCCATATGAAAGTGAAGTTGAAAGCGAATCTGTGAAGTGTGATCTCTCGAGCGCATGATCAGATCTGGACATCTGACTAACTGTGGCACACTGGTGAACTGCCAATTCAGCCCTAATCAGAAGTACGCAGGTGATCAACGGTGCGAGTGCGTGGGTACGCAGAGGCAAAACAGGAGAACTGCGTGGGTACGCAAAGCAGAAGAAGGAGAACTGTGTGGGTACGTAGTGTGACAGAGGTTCAGGTGCGTACGCACAGTAAAGGCACACGGCGCGATAGTGTCTCTGGGTGCGTACCTGCTGTAACAGTACATGGCGCGATAGTGTCTCTGGGTGCGTACCTACTGTAACAGTACGCAGCACGATTGAGGAAGCAGTGCGTGGGTACGCAGTGCAGTAAAAGGCTCTCTGCGGGTATACGCAGGGATGCAGAAGGTGAAGTGCGTAGCGACGCAGGCCAGAGAAAGAAAAACTGCGTATCTGTCTTAAGATCTTCTGTTGACTAAATTTTTCTGTTGATAAAGTGTTATGGGTTTAGTTCTGTTACTGTTGATCTGGTTACTGCAGTTGACAGTGTAATTTACATATACTTGATGATCATTTGATGTTTGTGGATTCTTATGAAAAGAAGTAGGGGGTTGTAGCTCCCTTCCAGGAGAGACTAGAAAACGAGAGAGAGAGAGTTGTATCTCTCTGCAGGTTGAAACCTGCGTACTGGTAAAGGACTGCACCAGTACAAAAACATTGTAAAAGAAGTTTCTAATTTGAAAGAAGATAGAGACATATTGCAGCAGGTGGTTTTCACCCACATTGGGTTTCCACCTTACATCTTGTGTTCTTTGGTGTGACTATCTGTCTTTCTTGTTCATGCTCATTATTTTATGGTACTGATATGCAAAAATAATTCAAAGTATAAATAAGGAAGATTTGTTAAAAGAACTTGATAATACTGATTCACCCCCCCCTCTCAGTATTATTTCCAACAATTGGTATCAAGAAGTACGCAGGTACAATGTGAAGGGACCGCGACCAGACACGCAGGTCACCCGTTCAGAGGGTGTGTACCCCCAGTTTCACTTACTCCAAGGCAGAAAAGCACGCTCACGTGGGGTTTCCTATGTTTGGCCCGTGGTATTTAGCCCGCTGCTCTTGATCCTATGGTTTTGGCCCGTGGTATTGATTTATATTATTATTTTTATTGAGCCCCATGTTTTTGGGCCCCTGGTATTGGTTATCTATGGTATTGATGCATGATTTTAGGAGGAGCTTGCCTATATAAAGCAAAGGAGATCATTTGGCCAAGTATCTTTTGCAAATTGAATATCTTAAGATCTGAAATATTGGGTTATTGCTTAAAAGGTTGATCCATATGAAAGTGAAGTTGAAAGCGAATCTGTGAAGTGTGATCTCTCGAGCGCATGATCAGATCTGGACATCTGACTAACTGTGGCACACTGGTGAACTGCCAATTCAGCCCTAATCAGAAGTACGCAGGTGATCAACAGTGCGAGTGTGTGGGTACGCAGAGGCAAAACAGGAGAACTGCGTGGGTACGCAGAGCAGAAGAAGGAGAACTACATGGGTACGCAGTGCGACAGAGGTTCAGGTGCGTACGCACAGTAAAGGCACGCGGCGCGATAGTGTCTCTGGGTGCGTACCTGCTGTAACAGTACGCGGCGCGATAGTGTCTCTGGGTGCGTACCTACTGTAACAGTACGTAGCACAATTGAGGAAGCAGTGCGTGGGTACGCAGTGCAGCAGAAGGCTCTCTGCGGGTATACGCAGGGATGCAGAAGGTGAAGTGCGTAGCGACGCAGGCCAGAGAAAGAAAAACTGCGTATCTGTCTTAAGATCTTCTATTGACTGAATTTTTCTGTTGATAAAGTGTTATGGGTTTAGTTCTGTTACTGTTGATCTGGTTACTGCAGTTGACAGTGTAATTTACATATACTTGATGATCATTTGATGTTTGTGGATTCTTATGAAAAGAAGTAGGGGGTTGTAGCTCCCTTCCAGGAGAGACTGGAAAACGAGAGAGAGAGTTGTAGCTCTCTGCAGGTTGAAGCCTGCGTACTGGTAAAGGACTGCACCAGTACAAAAACATTGTAAAAGAAGTTTCTAATTTGAAAGAAGATAGAGACATATTGCAGCAGGTGGTTTTCACCCACATTGGGTTTCCACCTTACATCTTGTGTTCTTTGGTGTGACTATCTGTCTTTCTTGTTCATGCTCATTATTTTATGGTACTGATATGCAAAAATAATTCAAAGTATAAATAAGGAAGATTTGTTAAAAGAACTTGATAATACTGATTCACCCCCCCCCCTCTCAGTATTATTTCCAACAGTTTCCAGAAACAATTGATTCCCATACTCCATGTGCCTGAATGTACTTCCATCCTGGATTCCCATACTCCATGTGCCTGCAAATGTACTTTCATCTTGGATTCTCATATCCAGTAATTATGTGCATCAAAATTAGGGGTTGGTACACAATACTCACTTTCTTCAAATTCTATTGTACCTGTACCTTCCTTTTAAATCCTTGCAACTTGCTTCTTTGAATTTCCCATATATATGCTTTGAAAACTTCCTTTCAGCGGCTAAGATGTTACTGAAAGAACCAAGATTTGATACCAATTGTTGGAAATACTGAGAGGGGGGTGAATCAATATTTCTTAGAAACTAACACTTTTTAATATTTTCAAAGAATTAGTTAATCTTCAGTTATTATTATTGTTCTTCTTCAGATGATCATAAAAAATAATCAATAGTAGACAATGCCATACAATAATGCAGAAAGATAAAACAGAGGACACAAATATTTTTAGGTGGAAAACCCCCTCTAGGTCAAAAACCATTGAACTCTTCTTTGGTAATTTTCTTCTCCTTGTTAAAAGAAAATTGATTACATCAAGATTTCAGCTACAATTGAGGAAGACACCAACCTACTAATTCACAGGCTACAGCTTGTAGGATGCTACTAGACCCTAATATCCTGTTGCAACTAGAAGGACACCCCAATGCCTTGTAGATCAATCTACAACCTGATGAGTGCCCCAACACTCTGTTTACCAACTGTTGTAGGAGAGGATGATTCACTGCCCTGTTAGTTTATCAGCTGCAACTAAATGGAAGCCACAACACCCCGTGCAAGCCACAACTTGTCCTAGCACCACCCTGTCACCCCGAAGTGTTCTCAAGCCACAATCTGAAGTTGACTCTAATCACCTAGAAGAGTCAGTAGAACATGTTTCACAATTTTCACACTGGATCCCATGTACTCTGAATAAATGTAGAAGAGTTGTAAGAAAGATGTAGAATAAATTTCAAATCTTGGTAGTTGTTGATCACTGTTCCCACAAACTAATCACTGCACAATGCTACACATCAATCTATCATTGTTCAACTGCACATCACTGTCACTGCACCCCGTATATTACTGTCACTACAAATCTCTGCACAATTGCTGGCTATCACTACACGTCACTGCACGAAGCTACTCATGAATGAATAAGCATCCAGACTCAATATATCATGCTGCCACACTATATCAAGTTGCACACAATGTTGGAACCATATAGCATTGCTATCAAATGATGGCACAAACCAAGGTGCCTCAGTCATCCCTTTGACATGCCTCTAATGCACTCTAATTTTTCCCTTGGAAAGCTACCAGCATACATGTAAACATTGTTGTTTAGCTGATCAAATATTGTTGTCCATATTTATGTCAGTTTGTAAAAATAAATGATATTGCATTCAACACTTATCCCTTTTTCTACCTCTTTCCTTAGGAATCCACACTACTCTTCCTCAGAAAATTTCGCTAATCTACCTCGTGAAGGTCAAGTAATTTCAGAGGTCAAGCATAAAACAATTCGTTGAGATGTTATATTTTGGAGGTTAGAAGGAGTCTCTTTTTATAGTGTGTGGTGAAGCTAGTTAAAGGATCTTAAGAGATAGACGTTTGGGTCACCATTTTATTTTTATCTTTATTATGACATTTTATTATTTTAAATAATTGTCTTTATTCCTAAGCAAGCTATTTAGGTATTGGGTCTGTTATAATAGTGTTTGGTTAGAGCTTCATAGGATATACATTGGAGAGACTTTAGGATTAAGAAAATTCTTAATGATTGTTATTTAAATTTTATTGAATGGTTTCTTAAACCTTAAGGAAGATTTTACTAAAGTATAGATTAGGCTTTCTATGGTACTTAGGAGTCATATGGGTGCCTAATGGCTTGATGCCTTTGGTTAAGACATTATTGTGACAATGAACCCTCTGGTTCATAATTTGAATGTCCAGAACTATTGGAGGTGTGCCAAGTCACCATCTCTTGGGGTTTTAGCCGAGAGACTAGGGTCATTGATTTCAAAAGTGAACATCTCTCAAAATAGGTGGCCTCTCGGGGTGTACCACATATCAATAGAAACATATTTTAGAGGAGAATATAATGACATAGATCTACAACCTAAAAACAATTATTTTACCTACCAAAAACCCTCAACAAAGTTGGGGCACATCCTTAGTCCAGGGAATGCAAACCCTAGGACTTGGGTTTTTAACCATCAAACAATATAATTGCCACCTTGATCTAATCTGAGAATTACTAAGAAGCGTTCATTAACTATTTGACATCAATGATTGGTGTTTTTGGAAAAAGTCAAGCCCAGTCAACTCCATGGGTTGTGTTGTCCCTTAAGAAACCAATATCTTGGCTGTGTAGAAATTGTGCTTAAGACATTATTTTTATTTGTTCATGTCACTTATTTGTATGATGTATCCTCAAATGAAGGGCCTGAAGGACCTGACTTTTAACCCTTGATATTTAACTGATATGAAAGTCCCAGAATGCCATAGGATGCTGAATAAATGCTGAGTGAAGAATGCTTTAAGAAGTTAGAGACAATATGCTATTTTTCACAGAAACTATTATCGGTAACTTAGGATAAATGTAGAAGTAAGTACTTTAAATATAGGAGCGCTCTTTTAAGGAATTTTTCATTCACATAAGTAAATAAAGGCCCGCAACTTCATTACTATACTTAAAGAAAGGAAGACACATGAAGACACATAACAGAGAAAAATCAAAATCATACCCAACAATGTATGGAAAACTCCTGATTATTTCATTAATCATCAGTTTATCAAAAATACAATAGCATATTCTCTAGGCTCTTCAAAATTTGGGCCTTTTTTCTATAATTTTGCCTCTTTTTGTACATCATGAGACAGTTGGTAATTACCAAAACTATCAAAACTGCTTAACTACCTTCTAACTATCTAAGTAAAATTCATTACAAAATATTACATTGGAGGGTAAAAGACAACTCATTCTTCTCAAGAAAATAAGATAGCAAGAAGTAACAGAAATCAAAGTAAATAAACCCTTAAGCGCTTATGGCTAGAACCCAAAAGGAAATAAACCCCAGTTCATAAAATATCGGGTCCACAGAAATTTTATCCCATGCACATATTCGAGCGTGATTACCATCCGATCATTCGATCAAAAAACGGTCTCGATGGTCGGAACTCAATGAGTTTTTAAGCCCGTTGTATAAAACCTTATTGCGTTTGTTTTTTAAATTAACGTCCACTCTTGTTAGCACGAAATATGCGTCCAATTGCCCATTCACCGGATGGTCTAATCCTTCAGAACTCAATGAGGTTTTAAGCCCGTTGTATAAAACCTTATCACGTCCATTTTTTGAATTAATGTCCACATTTGTTAGCATGTGATCACCGTGGATCTTCATCCATTGGACAACTATGATGTTTCCTACGCAATTCCTCTTCCATCGTTATTATCCATCGATTTCGCTGATCCGACGGTTCCCATTCTTTGTTGTTTTAATTCTTTATACGCTGTCAATCTTCTATTTTCAATGATGTGACTTAATCTCCACCGTTCTTTCGCCCTCATTGGCTCTTTTAATTTTTTTAGAACATAATATTTGATTTTTTTTTATTTTTTTTTGCTATAAAATTTTAAATGAAATTTAAATGACAATGGATGCTACAAGAGGTTGACATCAATGACATCAGAATCCAACAATCTCCCCCTTTGTCATTGATGGAAACAAATGCATTCTTCCTACCATTACAAATCCCCTTGTGTTCATTATTCACCTCCTTCTCGAGATTTCAATCTCCTTCTCATGTTTTTCTCTCCCCCTTTGGCATCAGTGGCAAAGGGTTAATCCCCCGAGATTTTTCTTGCTTCATGTGGACCTGTTATCTTCCTATGCTCCCCCTAATGAGAAGCCTCTTGTAATTGTCTATCAATTATGACCCCTATGGACTTGTGCCTTGAAGAGAAGATTTCCTTTGTGAACATGTAATCCTTTAATTATTCTGCTCCCCTTGAACCTATTATGAAACTACCATCTTGTTCAAACTATCCATTTTTTGATCGTAGACTTGTGTCATACATTGCTGCATAGATTGCCCCTCTACAAACTTCAAGGAGTCAAAAATCCATATTGTTCAAAATAGTGAGTCACCTAACCGACCATCTTGACTTTAGTCATTATCTGAAGCAACTGCTAATTCCTCATGACCTTTTTCTTTTACGAGTCCTGAAAGCATAACTGCTGAAACCTTCTTATCCGCTTGGTCTTCTTGTACCTGTTTCCTTTTCAAAACCTTCTTATTCCCATCATCAAGTTTTTCATTCATGGTTTATTTCATCTTGTAATTGTAGTTACAAGTTATGTGTCCATAGTTATGACATTTGTAACATTCAATGTTATTAATATAAGATTCTGTTTGGTGTCTGTCTGGTGATCCTTCAGACTTGCTTCTAGGGTTTTGATGATAATAGTTGTACCTGCCAAAAACTTCACAATCCTTAGCCATATATCAATAGTTAGCACATAAAAAGAAAAAACCATTAAATAAATGTGCGTACCTAAATGGTTCATTCAAATCCAATGGTCCTTGATAATTGTAATTGTCAACAACTTTACAATCTTTGGACATATGTCCATAGTTAGCACACGAAAAACAATAACCATTAAATAAATGAACGTATCTGAAGATTTATCATACTTCTTTGGAGGTGGTGTTGTAGTCTATTGTCGTCCTTTTCTCTTGACTGCATTGGTCTTGTTCTTTGGAGTTGAAACATTCTTCTTTGTCTTTTCACTTAGATCAACTTCCTTCTTAGAATCATCCTGCAAAGATGTGGAGCTTGTACCTTCATCAACTAGAGCTTTACCAACTTTAATTGCCTTCATTTTTTCTTCATCTATCTTATCTTGCAAGTGTTCTTTTTGCAATCCCTTGAGTTTGTTGATCTCATCGCGGGTTGCATCAAGTTATTCTTTCTTTTGAGCAAGAGCTTCTTGAAACGATATTTTCAAGATCTCCCTTTTTTTTGCCTCCTCAACCTATAGCTTGAGAAGAGTGTTCTTCTCTACTTCTCTGTTGAGAACCTGTAAATGATCCTTCTGCTCCTCAGTTTCAATATCGAGCTTGCTTAGTTCAGCGGAATAGGTTTCCAATTCCTTTTTCTTTTGGTCAACTGTGGATATGTATCTTTGAACAAATTCCTTCCTTTCAACTTCTTCTTCTTACATCTGTTGTTTGATCCTACTAATCTCTGCAAAGGATGTGTCGAGTTCTTGTTGCTTTTGTTGGATTTATCTCTTGAGTTCTTGTGTCTCTGAATTCTTTACTTCTTCCAATTGAGTTCTAAGGATGCTAATCCTCTTCTCAGACTCTTCATTTTCTTTGATGATTTCTTTTGTTGTCTTCAATTCTTCTTCCAAAAGTCTTGTCTTGTCCTTTTGACTTTTGAGTTCCTTTATCACCTTGATTTCTTGATTTTGAAACTTTGTCTTACTCATTTCTCCCATTTCTTCATCATAATCAGAAGGATCCAAATTTTCAATAACATCTTGACCTGATTTCTTTGTTGAATAAAGATTATGAAGCTTTTCCCAAAGAGCTTTAGCTGTTGAACATTGACTATTTTTTTCATAGAATTTGGAAAAACATTCAAAATTACATTCATGGCCTTTGAATTGTACCTTTTAGCTTCGTCGGTATATGTGTCTCTAGAAACAATTGATTCCCATACTCCATGTGCCTACAAATGTACTTCCATTCTGGATTCCTATATCCAGTAATTATCTCCATCAAAATCAGGGGTTGGTACACAATACTCACTTTCTTCATATTTTGTTGTACATATACCTTCATATGAAATCCTTTCTACTTTCTTCTTTGACTTTCCCATATCTATGGTTTGAAAACTGCCTTCCAGCAATTAAGATGTTACTGAAGGAACCAAGCTCTGATACCAATTGTTGGAAATACTGAGAGGGGGGTGAATCAATATTTCTTAGAAACTAACACTTTTTAATCTTTTTAGAGAATTACTTAATCTTCAGTTATTATTATTGTTCTTCTTCAGATGATCACAAACAATAATCAAGAGTAGACAACACCATACAAAAATACAGAAAGATAAAACAAAGGACAAATATTTTTTGGTGGAAAAACCCATCTAGGTCAAAAACCACTGAACACTTCTTTAGTAATTGCCTCCTCCATATTAAATGGAAATTGATTACATCAAGATTTCAGATACAATTGAGGAAGGTGCCAACCCCCTAATTCATAGACTACAACCTAATGAGTGCCCCGACACTTTGTTTACCAACTGCTATTGGAGAGGATGCTTCGATGCCCTGTTAGTTTATCAGCCACAACTGAATGGATTCCACAATGCCCTATGCAAGCCACAACATTTCCTATCACCACCTTGCCACACTGAAGTGTTCACAGACCACAACCTGAAGGTGACTCCAATCACCTAGAAGAGTCGCTAGATCACGTTTCACGATTTTCACACTTGATCCCTTGTACTTTGAATCAATGTAGAATAGTTGTAAGAAAGATGTAGAATAAATGTCTAATATTGGTAGTTCTTGATTACTATTCTCACAAACTAATCACTGCACAATGCTACACATAAATCTAACATTGTTCAACTGCACATCACTGTCACTGCACATTATATATCACTGTCACTAAAAATCACTGCACAACTGCTGGCTATCAGTTCACGTCACTACACTGAGCTGCTCACGAATGCATAAACATCAAGACTCAATATATCATGCTTCCGCACTCTATCAAGTTGAACACGATGATGCAACCATCTGGCACTGCTATCAACTGATGGCACAAACCAAGGTGCCTCAGGTCATCCCTATGACCTGCCTATAATGCTCTCAAATTCTGCCCTCAGAGAGCTACCAGCATACGTGTAAACACTGTTATTTAGTTGATCAAACCCTTTTATCCATATTTATGTTAGGTTTTAAAACTAGATGGTATTTACTTCAACACTTGTTCCCCTTGTATTGCCTCTTTCCTAAGGAATCAACACTTCTCTTCCTTAGAAAATTGCGCTAATCTACCTCAGGAAGGTCGAGTAATTTCAGAGGTCAAGCATAAAAAGATTCATTGAGATGTTATGTTTTGGAGGTTAGGAGGAGTCTCTTTTTATATTTTGTGGTGAAGCTAGTTATGATCTCTTAAGAGATAGACATTAGTGTTACACTTTTCCTTTTATCTTTATTAATATTATTTTATTATTTTAAATAATTGTCTTTATTCCTAAGCAATCCATTTAGGCATTGGGTCTATTTTAATAATGTTTGGTAACATATTCGTAGGATATACATTGGAGAGAATTTAGGCATAATTAAATTCTTAATGAGTGTTATTTAAATTTTATTGAATGGTTCCTTAATCCCCAAGGAAGAGTTTACTAAAGTATATATTAGGTTTTCGATCGTACTTAGGAGTCATATGGGTGCCTAGTGGCTTGATGCCTTTTTCCCGAGACATTGTTGTGAAAATAAACCTTCCGTTGCTTAATTTGAATGTCCATAACCAATGGAGATGTGCCAATTCACCATCTCTTGGGGTTTTAGCCTAGAGACTAGGGTCACCACTTCAAAAGTGAATATCTCTCAAATTAGGAGGCCTCTCAGGGTGTACCACATACCAACATGAACATATTTTCCAGGAGAATCTAATGACATGGATCTATGACCCAAGCCCAATGATTTGACCTACCAAAAACCCTCAACAAATTTGGGGCACATCCTTAGTCCATGGAACCCAAACCCTAGGACTTGAGGGTTTTTAACCATCCAATAGTATAACTGCCATCTTGATGTAATTTGGCAATTACTAAGAAGCACTCATTAACCATTTAACATCAATAATTGGTGTTTTTTGTCGAAGTCACACCCAATCAACTCCATGGGTTGACATCAATGACAACAACATCCAACAATCAATAACCCACCTCAACCACTTAGTCTACCCTTACTTGACCC